>OX463788.1:24880068-25179068 GCA_949825025.1 Siphlonurus alternatus | reverse complement strand
TATTAAAAGAATATCTTTAGTAGCTTAAAATATATATCATTTCATGAGAAGAAATTTTATGTCCCATGAATAATTAACCCCCAGGTGCAGTTACAGGACATTCGGATTATCGGGATAATTATAATAAAAATTAACCTCAATTGTGCTCAAAAAGTCAATAGACTCATGCTTAATCAATATATATATATATATGATGACATATAAATATTTACAATTTCCGACAATGCCCCGTGTGTGTGTCCTCCAGAGACACCTGCATGCGGGATATTCAATGATATTTAACAAATTAATTTATTTTTATTTAGGATTAAATTAAATGTTTTAAAATAACATAATTTAACCATATTAAAAAAAAAATACTTATGTCCCATGAGTGCACCTGCGGGGCATACATGGGATACTCCCTAATGTATCCCTGCAAGACACGTAAGGGACATTTGATATAAAAGTTCAATAAAATGGAGTATCGACCTCAATTTTTTTTATTGGAGAAATGGATAGAGGGTTGCTACTCTGATTTTTTTCAGATTTTCTAGAGACCGCAGGAACTATTTTTTAAAAATTATTGAATGTCCTTTTTTTGACGTCACGAGGTGGCAAGTCCTATTTTTTTTTAAGGAGCGGCGTCTCGTGACGTCACGAAAAGGACTTTCAATAATTTTTTAAAAATAGTTCCCGGTCTGTAAAAAATCAGGGAACCCTCTCTGCAATAAAAAAATTGAGGTCGATACTCCATTGTGATTTTGTCTCCTATATGTCTCTCCTACATCCTACGTAAAGCAATTCCAGATATTCACGGGGCATTTCTCGCGGAGCGTTCGCTCGGCTGTGTCGCGGGGATACCCATGCGGTCCCTGGGTATATGTATAAAACACTATTTTTTTTTCCCATCTCTCTGCCGTTGCATATAAAATATATATTATATATTTTTTATTTTTAGCATATCTTAATTATTTGCAAATTGTTCCATATCTATTATATATAGTGAATTTAAACAGTTATTAAAGTAGAGTGAGCGATTTCATTTTTCTGAATATTTTATTTTTCTCAACAGAGGACAAGTTAAACTATAGTTTAACTTGTCCTCTGTTGAGAAATGAAAACCAAAAAATTCCATCTCAAATAGCTTCACCACAAAAAAATCCCAAAGTTGGTGTTTCGGAGGCCTTTAACATGCATCCTTATGGAACAGAAAGCCGCTTTTTACTCCAACTTCGTCTGAACTATGGTACCAATTAAAAAATACGTACGTAATCTATGATGAATTCTTTAATGGATTTTCATGCAAATAAAAAAAAAAAAAATTCGGAGTGGTTTTTCAGGAAAAAATCTTGAAAATCTTTATGGGAATTAACCCGCAAAAATTTCAATATTTTGTTTCGGAAAAACGGCAATGTAAAATTTTTTTTTTACATGGAAATCCATTAAAGAATTCATCATAGATTACGTACGTATTTTTTAATTGGTTCCATAGTTCAGACGAAGTTGGAGTAAAACGCTGTTTTCTGTTCCATAAGGATGCATGTTATTTAAGGCCTCCGAAACACCAACTTTGGGAATTTTTTGTGGTGAAGCTTTTTGAGATGGAATTTTTTGGTTTTCATTTCTCAATAGAAGGCAGGTTAAACTATTTTAAGAAAATAAAATATTCCAAAAAATTAAATCGCTCACTCTACTTTAATTACCACAATTTAAAGGAGTAAATTGTCTCTCTCATTCTCATTGCTAAATTTCTTGTAAAGTTTTTTTTTTCATAAGGGTTTCTTTTAGCTGGAACTGTAATATAAAAACAACCCATCGATCATTGCTGTGGTTGGGGCGAATTTTTAGTTGAGTATTGATGCAAAAGAGTTTTTTATGTTGGAAGTAAACCAGTCCATCATTGCTGTGGTTTTAGCAAATTTTTAGTTGAGTGTTGTTGCAAAAGAGTTGCTTTTTGTTGTAACTAAAATAATCCATCATTGCTGTGGTTTTGGCGAATTTTTAGTTGAGTGTTGTTGCAAAAGAGTTGCTTTTTGTTGTAACTAAAATAATCCATCATTGCTGTGGTTTTGGCGATTTTTTAGTTGAGTGTTGTTGCAAAAGAGTTGCTTTTTGTTGGAATTAATAGATCTCATCATTGCTGTGGCTTTGGTGAGTTTTTAGTTAAGTGTTGTTGTAAAAGGGTTGTTTTTTGTTGGCAATGACATGGTCTCCTATTGCTACAATTTATAGTTGAGTTTTGTTGCAAGAGTGTTGCCTTTTGTTGAGACAAATATGGCCCTACCTTTGTTGAATTTTGTTATATAACATTGCATTTCTCTATTCAACACTTTAGTTGACATGCATTGGGTTATATCGTTTTTAAATTTAAATCTGCAGTTAGAAGAAGATAAAATCCTTTGAAGAAGAGGACTCAGAAGTTAAGTTAATTGAAGTTGCTTTGAATTGATTTTTAAATGCCATTTTTCTATTGAATCGAGTTGCTGTAAGTTAGAAAAATGCTTTGTTTGTCAAAGTTTAATTATGTTGGATGCTTTAAAGTTAATATGGGATATATTATGTTAATTTCCATTGTGGGAAAGTACATTTATAATTGGTTACAATGAGTTATTTTTATTTTCGTTAATCTGAGATACAGTGCATTGTAATGAGTTGTACGATTCAAGTTGTAGAGAGTTAAAAAATTGTCCTCCAACTGTTTTAGTTATAATGAATTTGAATATGTTATGCATAAAAATCAAGCTTGGAGAATATTCTGCTCAGAGTTTGAATGAGTTAAAATTCTAGAGAAAAAGCAACCAAAGTCAGCTATATTTTAGTGTGGGGTATTATTGAAGTATTTAAACTTGATTTATTTTATTAAGTTAAGTAAAAAATTATTGTACACTTTGTTTATATGCTAGTCCGTGCATTCTGGCTCTCGTGACATCAGCGCAATCCCCTCTATATATAAAACTCAACTTTAAAAACTGCAATGTGATCAGTGATTAGATACTCATGCAACTTTTAAATAAATGTATATCTGATACTCTCTGAACTATAAAATGAGTATCATACTGACCATATATTATATATAAAAACCATCATGCAAAAGATATGGCACTTTTAAGATACAATACATAACTTAATTTAATTTTGTTTAGTATGTAGTCACAATGTATCAACTGATATCTAATGTGAAATAAATAAATAAATTATATATTCCTCGGTTGTCATGCAGTATAATTAATATGACTCTACAGCATCGATCGATCACTATATATAATAATTAGCACTTAAGCCAGGATGCAGCTCTATATAGCTGATATATCAAAACAATTAATGCATGAAGCTGTGTCCATATATATATATATATATATATATATATATATATATATATATATATATATATATATATATATATACTCGGAAAGTGCTACAGCATTTATGCCATATACATATAGAATGCGGCAGCACTCATAAAAGGGTAAGATAAAACAAAACATTGATTGTTTTGTAGTCCCATTTGATTAACATGTAAACCTTAGTAACCTCATAGTAATTCCGAATTTTTTTTTAGAGACAGGTTTTAGCACCAAAATATAATGTAGAAAAATTTCAAAACAATCGGTCAATCCGATTTTTTTAAATTTCCAGTATAGGGCTTTTATTCCCATGTATGGAGACCTAAACTAATAAATTAAGGGTAAGGTAACGCCACCAATGTTAAAAAAAATCCCTCTCACAAAAATTCTGAAAAAAATTTAAAATGTTCTCCTCTATACCCCCTATCAGTACCTAAAATATCAGGTATACAAATACGGTCTAGTTTTTGAGTTATAAAATTTTAAAGTTGACTACTTTAACATGGAGAAATGAAACTCCCATGTTAAATTGGTCAACTTTAAAAATTCATAACTCAAAAACTAGATCGTATTTGTATACCTGATATTTTAGCTACTGATAGGGGGTATAGAGGAGAACATTTTAAATTTTTTTCAGAATTTTTGTGAGAGGGATTTTTTTTAACATTGGTGGCGTTACCTTACCCTTAATGCAAAAAAAGTGGATCGAGCGATAGTTTTGAAATTTTTTCTACATTGTTTTTTTTTGGTGCTTAAGGGTAAGGTAACGCCACCAATGTTAAAAAAAATCCCTCTCACAAAAATTCTGAAAAAAATTTAAAATGTTCTCCTCTATACCCCCTATCAGTACCTAAAATATCAGGTATACAAATACGATCTAGTTTTTGAGTTATAAATTTTTAAAGTTGACTACTTTAACATGGAGAAATGAAACTCCCATGTTAAATTGGTCAACTTTAAAAATTCATAACTCAAAAACTAGATCGTATTTGTATACCTGATATTTTAGCTACTGATAGTGGGTGTAGAAGAGGACATTTTAAATTTTTTTCAGAATTTTTGTGAGAGGGATTTTTTTTAACATTGGTGGCGTTACCTTACCCTTAAAGGCATTCAGGCCTCAAAATACAAATTAGACAGTCACCAAGTGGGTTTAGAGTATATAATCAACTTTCGCATCATTTTTTTCCACGCGTGATGCATCCGTGCGAAGTCGCAGTTCAAAGTAAGAAATTTAGTCCTTGATGACGTCACAACTCAATGCTAATCGGTGCTAGCTGTGAGTTGTGACGTCAGCAAGGACTTTCTTTACAGCGCGACTTCGCACAGACGCACCGCGCGCAGGTAAAAATAATACGAATGTAGATTATAAACTTGAGCAACACTTAATGTCTGTCTAATTTGTAATTTGAGGCCTGTATACCTTTAAGGATAAGGTAACACCACCAATGTTAAAAAAAATCCCTCACACAAAAATTCTGAAAAAAATTTAAAATGTTTTCCTCTACACCCCCTATCAGTAGCTAAAATATCAGGTATACAAATTCGATCTAGTTTTTGAGTTATAAATTTTTAAAGTTGACTAATTTAACATGGAAGTTTCATTTCTCCATGTAAAAGTAGTCAACTTTAAAAATTTATAACTCAAAAACTAGATCGAATTTGTATACCTGATATTTTTAGCTACTGATAGGGGGTGTAGAGGAGAACATTTTAAATTTTTTTCAGAATTTTTGTGTGAGGGATTTTTTTTAACATTGGTGGCGTTACGTTATCTTAACTGTCTCTAAAAAAAAAAAAAAAAAAATCGGAATTATTATCAGGTTGCATGTTAATCAAATGGGAGTACAACAATCAATGTTTCGTGTTATCTTAATTACCCTTAATAGCTCAGTAAGAAAATCAAGGGGATCTTCATTTTGCTATGGCCGTAGCAGTTTTGAAGTCTGTGAACGAGTCTTAACACTTTTAGAATTAAATGGGTAAAATCCACCAGATATATCTATATGGCCGTCTGCATGACTTCAATACACAAAAGAAAAGTGCATGAGGTCTATAAATTTATAATAATGTAACATAAAAGGAATAAAAATTTTTACTGTTTTTAGTTTATTTTTTATTGTGTTAATAAACAGATGAAATCAAATGTTTGCATATATGTGTATAAATATATTATATAGGAATGAAACATATCAACTGAGAATAATAAATACATAGTTATACATCTTTGTCTTTTTGTACAAGAAGAAATATTACGTACAGACATAAATTGGAAAAATTCATTAATTTCCCTATGAGCAAACTTAATTACCCAGAAACACAAAAGTCAAAAATGTATCAGACCATGCAAAACTGGAGACTATTGACAGAGTATTTTGGCCTAATTAAAGTCTCAACACTCTGGACCAAGATAGTTAATTGTATTTACTGAGAGTGTCATTTATATGCTGGAACATCAACAAATTAATGTTAAATAAAATAGATATCATTAAAGGTAAACACAGAGTTATGTATGAGTTCGTGTTGCCTCTTTAAGGATCCAGCAATTGTTCAAGTTTGGTTCTTGTTGGAAGGATTAAAAGTTGCTGAAATCTCGATATATATACTGAATAAACTATGCTGATTTTGGGATATGTTAATAATACAAATTAACAGAAATTTAATATAGAAATTGTATTTAATGCAACATTAAGTAAAGGCCAGGTCATGGAAGATAAGAATAATATATTAAACCTGTGCCATGGAAAAAGAAAGAGCTTTAATACAACATTACAACTGCCTTATCAAATCTTAGATGAATTCATGAATTCAGTGGTATAATAAAAATATTTTCTAATACATGCCGCAAAATTTGAATTACAACATACATTAATTAAATGCTGAGCTAATATATAATTATGTATCATGCACAAACACACACAAAATCATTACTAATTCATTTGGAAATCACATTGTTTATGTACTGTACCATTATTAAAAATGTTGCAATTTGATGATTGATTATCAAAGGCTGAAATTTTATATTTATTTGATTGACACCAGGGAAGGTATTAACTTCTGACGAAGAACCTGAAGAACTGGCGATACTCACAGTTTTTTTTTCTTTTTAATGGACAACATACATGAAACTTTAAAAAAAAAAATCTTGCAGAAATGAATAGAGGGTACCAAATTATGCTACTCTGAATTTTTTCAGATTTTTTTGAGACCCAGAACTATTTTTAAATAATTATTGAAAGTACGGCCACGCCCCCTGGAGGCGTCAATAGGCATCCAGTCTCTATCCTTTTTATTAAGGATTCAGGGGAGCCAACTGAAATCACAGGACTTTTAATAATTATTTAAAAATATAGTTCATGGTCTCAAAAAAATCTGAAAAAATTTAGAGTAGCCTAATTTGGTACCCTCTATTCATTTCTGCAATAAAATTTTTTCATACATATATGTTGTCCATTATGTGTCTTTATACACCGTTTATATATAATCTTCCAGGGTTGGTTTGATTTGACTTCACAAACTTCTTTCTTTGTCCTCAAATACAATCGTTTAAGGAGGTGGGAGGGTCATATGTGATGTCAAATCAACACTGAACCAGGACAACCATATTCAATGACCACTTTATTTAAGTTTACTCAAATGACCACTTTTGGTTAACATAGGAGTATCATTTCTATTTTTATATAATACATGTATATGAGTGTACAAACAGGATCAATTGACATCAATTTGCAATACCTGTATGGTCTAGCAGTTCTATTTTCTAGCATTGATTGATTAATAATAAATGTAAAAATAAATGTTCTCTTAATATTTTTTTTCTCTAGCTTCAAATTCAGTGTTGCTGCTCAAATATAATAAATAAATAATAATAAAAAAAAATTACAAAGATACATTTACAAATCATTACAAGAGAACATATTTATAAAAGCATTTCATTGCCTCCAGCTTAACTTTAATAAACATTAGGATATTAGATTATATTTTGTAAATTGTCTTCACAAGTTGCAATTATAAAAATAGCACTTCTATTTATGTCTATGCTACATCTCCGAATCCATGCTATGCTAACTATTTTTAATCCAATCTGGGTAATTTTTCATGAACTTTTGTTCTCCTAAAGAGTTCTATTTTATAATGAACAGTTTTGAAAATCTATGTACAGTAAATAATGTATTCAATCAGATAATCTGATTTAACATCAAAGAAAATAATTTTTTCACTATCAATGTTGCAAATGAGATCATGAATCCAGATGAAAATATGATGGTTTTTGTATAATTATGTATTAAGTAGCTTAAGAATTTAAAACACGAGATTTCCCCCCCCCCCCCCCCCACTTTAGTTTTTTTCTAGAGATTCACAAAACACAAGTAATAATGAACTTGGGAGTTCAAATTCTTCAAGAATATAAATTATAAGCAATTAATCATAAATTGAACTCCGTAAGAATAAACATCAGAATTCAATTCCAGCAGTTATTTATTGTTTAACTTGTGTCATTTAACTGTTATGAAGATACCTCATCTGCATTTTACTGATAACATAAAGCACAGTAGCTGCAGCTTTCAGCTTTTGGCACAGAGGCTGAATACATGAATAATGTTTGTAAATACTAGCAAAATTTTCCTTACATCTTCAATTATTTAAATTGATTAAAGTAGAGTGAGCGAAAAATTGACCGATGGTAAAGCTCATTCTCTTGCATGTAAAAAGTTACTTTGGAGCACCATAAATAAGCATCTGAAATCAGTTGAGACCGTCCTTCGTAAAAATTCTGAGCATTTGGGTCTAAAAGTCAATGACTTCGTCCATCTACTCCATGCTAACGCTCGAAAAACGTGGCTTCTTTTTTATTCGAACTTTAATTTCTTTCGCAATCTCCCGTAAAATGTGTTTAAAAAATATTCTAAGATAGAACATATTATGGTGAATCAGAAAGTGTCATAACCTTTATTAGCCCTTCATAAAAATTTTGAGAAAATTCTGATACAATACCAAAATCCGAGGCAAATTTTCATTTCAAATGTTGCGGTCTACGGGTTAACAGCTGACTGGATCAACGGGATCAACAACACTATATAACTTCAGCAGATGCTCGTATTGCGCAACTTGCATAAATTTCTACTGCGCAGTTTTTGAGGAGCCGACGTAACTTTTTCGTATGCACACATATAGTGCGTGACGTCATTCTCGTCATGCACTGCGCACTCAACTCACTGACTCCTCTTTAAATCGATTTTACAAAATGATTCTATTCATAAGGTCAAGGAATTCAGCTCTGGAAGGATTTCAAAATTTCTTATCTAAAAACAAAAAGTGTAGAGAGTTTGAGTTTTTAAGATATAGTCGTAACATATTTAACATTTTTCTATGTCCCTACAGGCTTCCCAGTTACAGATTAAAAAAAAAAAAAAAATAAATAAATAAATAATAATAATACAGTAATAACATAAATAAGAATGATGCCATTTAATTGCATAATAATGTATAGGTATTCTTCTGTTTCGGTAGTTCTATTTTAAAAATAAAACTTAATTTAAAAGTAAATTTAATCCAAGTAATAATTCAAGCTGATGCTAGTGCCTAGTGAGGTTAAATGAGTGAAAACAAATTGATGAGAGCTGTAGACTAGATTTAGTAAAAAGGTGTGAATGCAAGATTGTCTGCCATACTGGTAGGTGTTGCAAGTAGTGGAGAGGAGTCTGCAGGTGAGCCACAGCTGTGTGAGGAACTGCAGCTGCAAGCCTCTGCAGTATGATACTTGCGCATCACTGCCTCAAGCTGCGGCTGTACATAACCAAGCAGAGGTCGCCTAGCAGGGTCTGCTGCCCAACACTGCTCCATCAGCTGCCAGCACTGCTCATCAAAGTGGGGTAAACGCTCAGGTCGCAGCCCTGCACACAGTATGGTCATCATCATATAATCATATTACGGTCTATAAATTTAAATTTTTAAGGTTATGATTTTAAACATATTAACCGCTGGGACTCCCAGAAGAAAAAGGCTGGCAACATTTTTACTGGGTACAAAATTAGGTTTGACGACATCAATAAAATCTATAATGACAAAAATATAAAAGCTGAACTGAAGCCATTCCCCTCCTCTAAGCATATTAAAAATAT
Organism: Siphlonurus alternatus; assembly: GCA_949825025.1. NCBI lineage: Eukaryota > Metazoa > Arthropoda > Insecta > Ephemeroptera > Siphlonuridae > Siphlonurus > Siphlonurus alternatus. The sequence goes on along the minus strand of OX463788.1, from coordinate 25,169,620 downwards.
TATGATTAACTTGATGGTAAAATTTATATTTTGTGGCACATATTTTAAGATTATTTCGAAGTTAGACTTACCTTTGATGACACTAGTCCAAAGCTGTTCTTTGCTGTGGAATTGCTCAAACACATATGGCAGCCTGACATGACCAGCACACAGGTACCACAGCAGGATCCCCAGGGCATAAACATCTACAGAGCTATCATAGTGGCCAGATAGAAGCTCAGGCGCCATGTGAATTGGAGTACCGACAATGCTGCCAGACATCATTGCTTCCGGAATACAGAAGCCAAGATCAGTGAGCTTTGCACGCTGTTGCTCATCAAGCTGAGGAGAGAATGTATTTGTTAATAATTAGAATTAAAAAGTTGCAGTACACATTAATAATAAAAATTAAAAAATAAATAAATGATAAGGTAACGAACGTGCTTAAATTAATGTTTGATATTATAAAATTAAAATATTGACCATTTCCTAAATAGTACTTCCTTTACTGCTTGAAAGTAATTTAAGTTTTAAATTTTTAATTAAAAGAAACATAAAAAAACTTTGTCCTACCAGTACATTCTTAAGCTTGATGTCACGGTGTACTAGTCCTTGTGCATGCAGAAACCTCACTCCTTCGACAACATCCACAGCCACTTGCAGTCTGCCCAGCCATGACATTCCGGCTTTCAGACCACAGTACAAGTCTCTGCTCAACCGGTCCATCACAAGAAGCACAGCTGGTGAGCAGCCACCACCATAGCCAACGTCAACCACCGAGCCACGCACACGTACTATACGGCGGTGCTCAGGCAACGTCCTGTAACATAAAAGAGCTTCATTGTTAAAAAAAAAAAAATAAATAAACTTTCAACTAAAGTAGATTATTTATTGGAAATTATTGGGGTTATTTATTGGAGTAAAGAAAATTTATTGATTCTATGTAGAACTTGCATGTAATTTCAAGGCTACTGCAATACCTATAGCATTGGGAGAATTATGGGTCTGTCTCCATAAGTCCAATGTTAAAAAAATTTGGAGTGGGGAAAATACCCATGTTAAATCCAACATTTCATTTTTTTGGAGGGGGGGGGGGAGAGAGAACTCAGTCTCTCAACCCCCCCTCCCCTCTGTTTTTGTGTGACTACTCTATTTTTATATTTTTTATATTTTTATATTCCCAAAACCAAAATCAATTTTTGAAGAATTTCCTTAAAGGCCTGAATGGCCTTAAAAATCACTGCGTCAAAAATCAAATTAAAAGAATCGCAATCCCTCGTATCGGCTCAGGACTAGATGGACTCAATTGGAATTATGTCAAGAGCAAAATCGAAGCTATCTTCATCAACGTGGACATCCTTATTGAGGTCTACTCTCTGAAGCAGAGGAGAAGTCCTCGCCATATGGCGTCTTCAACAACATCCCAAGGTGACAACCAAACCCACCCCAAAACTTTCCTATCTGATCATCACACCTCCTTATCATCAAACGATGGTCTCATGCACCCTCCTCAAATCTCCCCTCCAAATTCCCAATTCCCTAAACCTTCTACCCCTCCTCCTTCCCCCAAAACTCCACCCACTACTCTCCCCAATCCCTCTGCCCCACCCCCCTCCTTATCCCCCCCCACAATGGCCCACCCCACCCCCCAAATTGTCCATCAACCCTCATCTCCCCCTAAGTCCCATCCTCCCGTGCTCACCCGTCTCTGCACTTCGCAGTCAACCACCCCCATTCGCCCCTCATGTGTCACAAATACAAATAGTCCCCATCCAATGCCATCAGGCCCTCCCCGCCTCATCAAGGCTCCCTACTACTACAGGCTCAACATGCTCTCTGAAAGTTCCAAGTCCCCCTCCAGCTCTCTTCAGCATTTCCACTACCCCTCTACCCCCCATCTCCCCAAAGTTAACAACCCGCCTCAACATATAATCAGCTCGACCAATCCGAGCCCGCATTTTCGCGCAACCCTCTCTGCTCCACCCCGTCCAAAGTTGACGAGGTGGTAGTCTCAAACTCACCACTAAGGCTAAATATTCTCTTATGGAATGTGGAAGGCCTGAAAAAGCTAATACCTTTAATCTCAGACAATATTCTTGAGAACCGAGATATTATTGTATTCACAGAGACCTTCTTACTTGAATCACTTGACATAAATGGCTACTACTCCTTCCACAACCTTGCTTTCAAATGGCAGAGAGGGAGACCGTTTGGAGGCATCTCATGCTTCATAAACCCAAAACATGGTCCAATTTTAAATTTCTTAAAACTTAAAGATTTTATCATCATCAAAACTAAATATTTCACAGTCATTGCCATGTACCTTAATCCATATTTTACAGTTCTCGAACTAATGGAGGTAGTACTATATGCAATAAGCCTCACAGAAAATGATGCTAATGTAATTTTCACGGGCGATTTTAACTGTAGAATTGACCTTTCAAATGTCCCGAAACATCTACGAAACAAGACAGATATTCTATTAGACATTTTAAATTCAAATGGCTACTTACTCTCTAATAGCCCCCTAGAAAAAACTTTTGTAAACGCAAATGGTTCAAGTACAATCGACCTGCTTTTTTATAAACCTAAAAATTTTATATTAATAAAACATGTCATTATTTCTGAGACAAACTCGTCACTGTTAAAGAGTCATCTACCCGGTGAAATTATTTTAAAATTTACCCCTAGCAATCCTCCCAATAAAAAACTTTTTTACAGATCAAATTATTCAAACAAAATTGATATTAGAAATTATAATGACCAAATTTATACTTATGGTGATACCATAATTACTCATATCAATAATAAAGATGTAAATAGTCTAAATACTTTAATTACTAATGTCATTCTACATTCTACTATTGCAAAGAAAAATAATAAAAGAGTATCTAAACCCTGGTTTAATAGCGAATGTTATCTATCAAGGCAAGATCTTCTATCAAAATTTCATGCCAGCAAATTATATTTATTCAAAAACCCAAATTTGCATGAGCAATTTATTCAGGCAAGAAGCTGTTATAAGGCTTTATTGAAACAGAAAGAATTAGAATTTAAAATTAAATCGGAAGATAAAATGATTAAAGACGCAGAGCTAGAACCATACACATATCTTAGGAAAGATAGACCACCAACTAAGTCATGCCCAATTAACATAGACAAATGGGAAAACCATTTTACAAATATCTTAAATACAAATAAATTACAATCCGACCAAACTCTCAATCTTTTATCATTAACAAGAGACTATAATTGTAACTCAAATTATATTCCTCTTAATGAATTTGAAGTCTATAATTGTATGCAAAGCCTAAAAAACAATAAAGCTTCGGGCCCAGATTTTATTACGAATGAACATTTGAAGCTAGTAAGCAAGTCGTTAACCCCAACAATCACCAATATGTTTAACCTCTGTATTGAAACGGCTACAATTCCGGAATTGTGGCGGATCGCCTACCTAATGGTATTATACAAAGGGAAGGGTAACATTATGTCACCCGACTCATACAGAGGTATTATCCATGGTGATACCATGTACAAACTCTTCTCGAGATTAATTGCAAACAGGCTTTTTGATTCCACCCACTATCTTATTCCAAAAGAGCAATACGGCTTTATGCCAGGACGTTCCACAATACAAGCTGTATCCACAGTATATAATCAAATTAAACTAGCATTGGAGAAGCCAAAGGGTCATTTATATATTGCTTTTGTAGACTTCAGAAAAGCTTTTGATTCGGTCAATAGGAATTTGCTCATTGAAAAGCTGAAGTCACTTAAAGTAATTCCTTCTGAAATTTTGAATATCTTAGCTGTTATTCTAAATATCAATTATGTATGTGTTCAAGATCGCTTATCATGTTCTAGTAATATTATTCAATCTAACGGAGTTTTGCAAGGAGACCCGAGCAGCTCTCTTCTTTTCAATCTTTTTACTGCAGATATAACCGAGATTACAAAAGATATAAACTGTGAAAATGAAAATGATCAAGTCGTACTAAATTTATATGCAGATGATCTTGCTATTATTTCAAAGAGCAAAGTCAAGCTACAAAAAGCGCTAAATAATCTATCCATCTGGGCCAAAACAAATGGTCTAGAAATTAACACAGAGAAAACCAAGGTTGTTAAGTTTAGAAGAGGCGGACCGTTATGCAAAAACGATGAAATTTATTGTGACGGTCAAAAGATTGAATTTCTAAATTCATTTAAATATCTTGGCATAATACTTCAAATGACAGGGCATTCTTTTTCTAAACATATAACAGAAAGATGTAAGAACGCTATCACTGTTATGTACACTATCTCAGGGCTGTCTGGTCTATCCGTCAAAACAGGGCTCAAACTATTCAATTTAAAAGTCGCCCCTGTGGCTACTTATGGTATTGAAATTGTATGGCCTCATTTATCTGTATCCGATTTTGATAAATTAGAATCAGTAAAAGCCATGTTTGTTAAAAGATTACTGTGTCTGTCAAAATTTACCGAAACTAGACTGGCCTATAAACTGATAGATTCCAATTATTTTATTACAGAAATCAAAGAAATGTTTAAACTTCCAACGACAGATCAATATTCCAATTTTATAGCTGTCAGGAATCAAAAAGCTCAGGATATTAATCCTGAGTTTTACAGCACTGATGCTATGACATGTAAATATTGGTGTCTGCCCCAATTGGATAGATCCAATGTTAGAAATGTTTTAACTCGCCAGGCTGTTCACGGCTTCCACCATCTAATTTGTAAATCTTCTGGTTATCATAAAGCTGAACAATCTTGTGTATGTAAATTATGTAATGAATATTGTAGCCAATATCATTTAAATATCTGTAAATCTAGAATTAAGCCTATTAGCGATTATGCCAGGGGAGATTTCATATAGTCTATAGATTTTGAATAGCAATGAAGCAATAAGTTTTTTTTTTTTATTTTATCTATTTTCTATGTCATATTTTGTTTTATATATGTGATTATATATATGATATATTATTATTATGATGTAACAGGCTGTTAGTATCATCTGTTATTTTATTTTATATTGTTTTATTATCATTTTCTATTGTTCTATTATTCTGTAACTATTATATATGTTTTGTATGTATGTTTTATGTGTTCTATTGTAATGTTTTTCTATAATGTATGTTTCTAGTGCTGTTAATATGTACACTTTCTGTGTTTAATAAAAGACTAATAATAATTTTTATATTTTTAGCCCTAATCTTATAAACAGAAAAACATGTGTTGTCACCAACTGCCACTGGCAGAGACCATTAATCAAATAGTCAAATTTAGTAAATGTATCAGTTTTTCACACACACACACACACACACACACACACACACACACACACACACACACACACACACACACACACACACACACACACACACACACACACACACACACACACACACACACACACACACACACACACACACACACACACACACACACACACACACACACACACACACACACACACACACACACACACACACACACTCACAAACACATATAAAAAGAAATACTGTACATACATTTAATAGTTAATTTATTTATTGTTGGATCCATTGAGACACAACCCATTGAAATTGAATCATATTTTAAAACAGTAAAATACCAATTGCTATCATACAAACCTTGTATAGTAGAATTCCATGGCCAGGTCATTCCAGTGTTTATCGTCAGGTGGTACCACAGATTTCACAGCACATGGGCCAGCACCTCCCCAAGAATCACAGGCAAACACCACTCCGTACTGGCCTCTACCAATCTCTTTGCCTAGATGTGGCATGCCTGTCAACATGAAACAAAACAAGCGACTTCACAAACAACCATTGTTATGTCACAATCAAATTTAATGAAGCATGTATCCGCATTGCACTAATTGTTCTGTCACACTATTTTTTTTTTTTTTTTTTACAAGGATACACCCCTAAGAGCTTACAGCTCGCGGCGGGGTACTGGGTACGGATAAGGTAGGGAACGGATAGTGGCCACGGCCTGCATGCTTACGCGTCCCAGCATTCGCTGAGGTGAGACTGAGGGAACCGTGGAAAACCTCAGTCAGGACGGACACCTCTACTTTTTCTCAATGGACCAAAGCGATGTCCAAAGCCTGGGGAACCACACACAAGTGCATCACTGCACTGGGTGGAAAGCGAGACGAATTTACCCCAGGGAGGGAGCAGCGTATTTTTTACTTGAAACGGTCACCCATCCAAGTACTAACCACGCTCGACGTAGCCTGACTTCGGTGATCTAACGAGAACCGGTCAATGCACTGCGCCACGCTCAACATTGATGACTAACTGTCTATACTGTGTAATAAACATCACAGAATCCATTTTTTCAATTAAATAAAATATGTAGCTGAATAATAGAATAAAATAATGTAAAATAATAAGAAAGTAATGGTGGAACTTGACTATTAACATTATTAACAGTGCTCTCTACAGTATGTTTCACATTGCCTGTCTTCCATTTTCAATGAGGATTATATTTTTTGATGACAAAGCCAAAAATGTTGTTTTTGTCATCCAATGGTAAAACTTATGTTTTAACATTGTTAACAATGGTCTTTGGGACTTAACACTATTTGAAAATGGAATATAATTACTTATAAGTTTAGCAAGGTTCATTTCTAAAATTCTAATGTTTCCAAAATTTAATAAAACTGTCCAAGTGGCAGGAGGATGTTAACTACACATAAAACTGTGCTTCATGATGAGCTTACTACCACATCTAGTCAGTTAAAATGATAAACAACAGATCAGAATATTTTGAAGAATGTTACAAATATGTATACATAGTATAACTGACAATAATTAGTGCATGTCTATTTGTTTGATTAATCTACTCAAGTTATTCTTAATTACTGAAAAACATTCCATACCATAGCGCACCATATCACACATGGATGTGCTCTCTAGTGCAAGGCGAGCAAGACGAGGTGCGTGGTGTTTACGTATTGCCACTCTCTGCTCTTCTGTGCGCTCCAGGCGACCACTCAAACGGTTTTCTAGTGTCCTCAGGGCTTCTTGGAATGCCTCATGACTCGCTCTTACACGTTCTCGAAACTGCAGCAATTTATTCATATTATTGTACACAAATTATGTATAGCAAAATTACACAATGGTACACAAAATGTTCAAGACAGGGTGTGAAGCATGTTATAGAATTGTTACTATACATATATTAATTATATTGATAATCATTGTAAATTATGATAGTAATCTGTTTATTTAAATTTTTTAATTTGTTCAATTTGTTGTAATAATAACATGATTTAGATAGTCCAGACTAAACTTGCTGTGTCCAGCCAATGGGTCTGTGGTGTGAGTATGGCAAACAAAGCATAAAATCAAGTGGAATATTGTTAAAGGGGTACCAAAGTGAATACTTTTTTTACATATTCGGGCAGCTAAGAATTATTCTGATATCCCTGTGTCTCAATATTTTCGTAAAATGCCTAGTTATTTTACAATTCATTATTTAGTTTGAAAAGTGAGTTTGATAACCGTTGGTTGATTCAAGTCGGTGCGCGCCCGCAGCAGCCGCTGATACAACGAGAATCTCCCGCGGATCGGGGGAACCTCCTCCCGCCCCCTTCTTGTCGTATCACCAGCCGCTGCGGCCGCGGGGATGCTTGAATGAACCAACGGTTTTCAAACTCACTTTTCAAACTAAATAATTAATTATAAAATAACTAGACATCGTACGAAAATATTGAGCCACAGGGATATCAGAATAATTCTTAGCTGCCCGAATATGTAAAAAAAGTATTGACTTTGGTACCCCTTTAATATGAGTTCCATAAAATGTATGTCGCTGTGTCAGCGTACATATGTCAAATCAACTTTCGTAATAGATCGAGATAACAAATTTTTAAAACAAGTAGAGCCCTCTTTTGTGTTTTGTGTTTTGTGTTTTTTTTTTTTTTTTTTTTCTCAATCTATTACAAAAGTATATCGGACAAATGTGCGCTGCCACAACGATGTGTGATAAAACAAGGTTTGATAAAGTGAAAAACACATGGGTGATGAGTTGGTATAGTTTGAAAGAAAGTATAATTGACAAGTATGAGTGTAGTATGCTACATTGGTTTGGGCATATTGAGAGAATGGGTGAGAAACATGCAAAAATGGTACTGTATATAAAAGTAGCATGGAAGGAAGAAAATTATTAAAATATATATATATATATATATATATATATATATATTGTAATACAAAAAATTGTTTTTTTTTTTTGGTTGATGTGATTACAGAATGTTTGAAGAGCATGGATGTTAGATTAGAATTATTTTCCAATAAAGAGCAATAAGCAATCGGAAGGAAGGAAGAAAGAAAGAAAGAAAAAAAATCTTAATTTTTCATTTCTTTGGTAATGGTAAAAAAAATGTAGCCAGCTTGTTTCTTGCATTACGAAATTTAAACAATTGAAATTGGAGGTTCATTGGGTCAAAAGAATATCATCTTGGAAAAAAAGAAATACCTTTAACCAAAATATTGAAAAACTGCCTACAACTGAAAAATTATTTTTTTAAACACAATGAGCTAAAACAATTCAGGTTTAGGAAGGTCAATATAGTACAGTTTGATGCCAATCTTTTTATTTTAAAATACTGTAATATATATATATATATATATATATATATATATATATACATCAGGGGCGGCTCGTGCCCCTTTTCCGTGGGGGTGCTGCCTGACATGGGACCAGCAGAACACCATGGGGGGTTTGGGGGGCGGAGCCCCCCAATGGCCCGCCGCAGGCGCGATTTTTTTTAAGGACACGCCCCTTTTTTAGGGTAAAATTATGACAAAATCATATAATAATGCTCCCAACAAAGAAGCAGAAATTATCTAAAAACAAAAAATGCCTGCATTTTATTTATAATTTGTTATGACATGCACTTAGGCGAGCCCTTTTGAAATCGTGATTGAATGTTTCAAACTTAATATAATATCCAATTTTTAATTATTTTTTTTAATTCATAAGTATTTTCACGTGGTAAGAAAAATATTTAAAAATAAATATTGTTTTAAGCCTTTTTTTTTAAATAATAGTGTCAATCAAACTGCATTGTTAATATGAAACCTGAATGTCTGGTATAATTTTTACGCAATGTATATAATGAACATCAAATAAATCGATCATGGTATATACAATATGTACAAAATTAGGCGACAACCAGAATCTAATATAAATTTTTAAAGACAAAATTTAATAAAAAAATAAGAAATGAAATTTTTATAAGAAAAAATTACATTATTAAACATTATTTCATTATTATTAGTATTTATTTAATCGAGAAAAAAATAATCGTAATCCTGTTAAGGTAGAGATAACACGAATCAGCTGACCCAGTGCTAAAAAAATCTCATTCATGAAAATTATGAAAAAAAAATAATAATAAAATATTCTCCTCTACATTATCCCCTATCACTAACTAAAATATCAGGTACACAAATTCGAGCTATTTTTCGAGTTATTAATTTTTAATGTTGACTAATTTAGCATGGAAGTTTCATTTCTCCATCTCCATGTTAAATTAGTCAACATTCAACAACTTTAAAAATTAGTAACTCGAAAACTAGCTCAGTTTTGTATACTTGATAATTTAGCTATACTGATAGGCAATGTAGAGGAGAACATTTTATTATTTTTTTTTTTCGTAATTTTCATGGCTGAGATTTTTTTAGCATTAGGTCAGCTGATCCATGTTATCTCTACCTTAACAGGATTACGATTATTTTTTTCTCAATTAAATAAATACTAATAATAATGAAATAATGTTTAATAATGCAATTTTTTCTTATAAAAATTTCATTTGTTATTTTTTTATTAAATTTTGTCTTTAAAAATTTATATTAGATTCTGGTTGTTGCCTAATTTTGTACATATTGTATATACCATGATCGATTTATTTGATGTTCATTATATACATTGCGTAAAAATTATACCAGACATTCAGGTTTCATATTAACAATGCAGTTTGATTGACACTATTATTTAAAAAAAAAGGCTGAACACAATATTTATTTTTATATATATTTTTCTTACCACGTGAAGACTTATGAATTAAAAATATAATTAAAAATTGGATAGTATATTAAGTTTAAAACATTCAATCACGATTTCAAAAGGGCTCGCATAAGTGCATGTCATATATATTAACAAATTATAAATAAAATGCATGCATTTTTTGTTTTTAGATAATTTCTGCTTCTTTGTTGAGAGCATTATTAATATGATTTTGTCGTAATTTTACCCTAAAAAAGGGGCGTGTCCTTAAAAAAATCGCGCCTGCGGCGGGCCATTGGGGGGCTCCGCCCCCCAAACCCCCCCATGGTGTTCTGCTGGTCCCATGTCAGGCAGCACCCCCACGGAAAAGGGGCACGAGCCGCCCCTGATATATATATATATATATATATGTATATATAAAGGAAAAATGAAAAATGAAAAAAATGAAAAAAGAAATGAAAAAAGAAAAAAATCCCATAAAAATGTAAATGTTCTATTTTGAGTAATTAAAGTGTCAAACCATATGAATTTGGCCCCCAGAAAGTTGAATTCAACAGTTAAAAAAATACTTGAGGCTGGCAGCATTTTTGAAAATTAAAGAGTATCTCTCAATAGCAAACTCAAATTTGAAAATTTTGTTAAAAAGCGGTTTTTGCAACTATGTAAGACTTGCATAATATGACGCCATATCCCTTACGAAGTAAGACAGGCATTATAACCTCAAACGTCTACAAATAGACCTCCACAGCACTCCATTCTTATATACTTGCTTCATTACTGTATATCCATTGTAAACTACATATTGTTTATATTATGTAATCTAAAATTTAAGACAGTATTACGCCATACACATTTTTTATTTATTGCCTAAAATTTTTATTTTCAATAAAACTTAAATAATTACACTTGTATCAATGGAGTTGAAGTTTTTGTTCAATGAAAATTTGTAATGAAAAATTACTTAATTAGGACAAATTGTATGGTGTAAAACCGACTTAAGACCTTTTACGGTACCATATTGTCAACCAAGGTTGTAGGGTCGCACCTGGGCACAGATGCTACGGGCAAGGCGGGCAGCACTTAAGGAGTCCAGTATGTCTGCTGCAACTCTACGTCGCCAGCCAGCATCCAGTTGTGGGGGCGTGGCCCAGGGAAGTGCCAAACCTCGCAGCAATCGACGCAGACGCTCCAGTAGTGAAGCCAAAAGCGAAGATGGACATGCAGACAGCTCCACGCAGTAGGCAGCACTCAGACTCTGATGCATCACAGTAAGCGAATAAAAATCTCTACTCCTCTCATTAAAATCTTAAGATTAACACACAGGCAGTTGGCACTTTAAACATACTGTAGTTACACTCATTAGTTAATTCTAATTCAACTTTTAAAATATTCTTTTATCCTTGAATTTTCTGAATTTAGAAAATAATATAATACTCAGCCCTCAACCATCTTGATAAAATGTACGATGTGATCATCATTAGCTTCCATGATAATTCCAAGATCTTATTATTTTAATGCGAAATACTAATGAACAGCAATCCTACCTGTCGCAGGGCGTCTGTTGCAAGAAGGCTACACTCTCCGCTGTCCTGGCAGTGTCGCTCCAGGCTCTCAAGGCAGCGTTGCAGTGTTCCCACGTACGAGTGCTGCAAGCAGTCTACTGACCTAACCAGCTGACTTGCTACAGATCGGCTCAATCTGCCCAACACCAACTGCTGCACCTCCTGCAAGCATTTTAAATCCCATGTGTTGTCAGGTACTTAAATATTTCCCAAAAAAGCAGTATATTAAGTTTTTATTTAGTAAGAAAATCTCAAGATAATCAAAACAATAATCCTAGCTCTGCAATTAAAAGATGTACTATTGAAGAGTATGGTTACGTGTTTCATCCAATATCTGCCTAACATAATTATAAGCAACAATGAGCCTTCTGCTATTTAAGGTGAGTGACTGCAATCATCAGGCACGGACTGTGCCGCAACGGCCCACCGAGCAAGAAGGAACGACGGACCACAGAGGCGGAGGCTAGCACTCGAAAGGGGGGTCTGGGGGGCGTAGCCCCCCAGTAGCACGCCGCAGGTGCGATTTTTTTTAGGATTTCACTAGAATTTTCACTAAATATCACTAAATTTTTATCAAATTACACTAAAAACTGAAATAAATTATTCAATGATACTTCATAGAAATCCTATGTACAATTATGTTTTTTAAGGAAAAAAATGAGACTACTTTTTTAGTTGCAAATACAATTGGTTTTAAAAATATATTTAAAATTATGTGTCATTAAAAAAAATAATTTGGTACCCATTATCATCTACATTCATTCATTTATGCAAAAAAAAAAAAAAAAAAAAAACTTAGCGCGTGTCCATTGGACAAAATATAAATCAAGACAAGACTAAAAATACTGTGTAACATGCAATATAAGTATATTAATAATTACTTAATAAACCGAGTATTTAAATTAAATTAATTACGTACGAGTTTGAAAATGGAATTTTCTTAATATATTATACGTAATTTTGAGTACTTGTATGCAAGTTTAAATTTTAGTTAGTTTTTAATTTCCTTCTGCATTAATTAAAATTGAAATGCCCTTTTTTTAAGAATAAATGTTTATTACATTTTTTTTTTTTTTTTTTCATTTTGTAGTGAAATTTTATTTTTAATACCGTTTTCATCAAAGTAATCTAACCAAAATTCGTTAAGATAATTTAATCTCTTAATCTCTGAAATATTTTTCTGATACATGTTAATTTCCACTTGATTGTAATGTAATATAATGATATAGCTATTTTTTATTATTCCAAATTTAGTGATTTAACTTTATTTGAAAGTAATAAAATTTCCTGGGTCGCATATATATAGTATGCCCTGGATAAAACTCCCATAGTACTTAGAAAGACCTGATTTTTCATATAACATCACGAGCGCAGTATACCAGGCATACTGTATATAAATTCCTTGATTTATGTAAGACGTTATTACATGATACATTTTTTTTATCAATATTTTCTTACAAAAAAAAAAAAAAAAAAAAAAAAAGTCTGTATAATACAAACAAATAGCGTGGAAATTTTCTTATAAAAAATGAAAAATTGAATGCAGTGTTCAATAATTTGAAATTTTGTACCGTGTAATTTCAGCTTAAAGTAGAGTACCTATGAGGTTCCTATCAGTTGAGTTAGTATTTTTTTAAAATAATTCAAGTGGTCCTCCATATCAAATCAAAATCCAAAAAATTCTATCTCACATAGGTTTGCCAGAAAAAATTCCAAAGTTACAGCAAAAGTGTCGTTTACAAAGACCCTCGAATATCTTAAAAATAAAAGAAAAAAATACACCGTTAGGTGGTATGAAAAATATAACGATTTTCTATCATAGAAAAAACATTAATTCTTTGGTTCTATGACCAACCAAATTTTTTGGCTCCAATCCATTTTTCCGTACAAAAATAAAGAAAAATTCTTATGGGAATGAACATTGCTAGACTGCTATTTTTTACGGATAAATGGATTCGAGCGAAAAAAAAAAAATTGGTTTTTGGTTAAAGCTCGTGTCACAGAACATCGCTATATTTTTTTCATATCACCTAAGACCTAGGGTTTATTTTTTCGAGATATTCGAGTGTCTTGGTTATATAGGTAAGGCCCTAATTAAAATGTTAAGCGACTCGTTTACTCTGACTTTGGATTTATTTTCTGGCAAACGTTTATGTGAGATAGAATTTTTTTTCGGTTCGATATACGGTGGATCACTTGAACGATTTTTAGAAAATACTAACTCATTTTTTTTTTCCTGATAAGAGCTCTACATTAAGATAAAATGGTCCATTATATAATAATAATTGTTCATTGTATGCATCATGGGTTTAAAATCTCTTTAATTTCGCAAATAGTTGGTTGTTATCATTTTGTTCTTATTTTCCTTTTTCTCCTTCTCCCTCTTTCTTTTCTCTTTTTTACCCTCTTTTTTTTCTTTGTGGCCGGCGGCCCACATTTGCCCCGGCGGCCCACTTTTGTCGCGGCCCACCGACCCACGCTCGGTGGATCGGTAGGCCAGTCCGTGCCTGGCAATCATGAGCAATGACTGCAATCAGTAAACCAGAAAGCTCATAATTGTACTTGCTTGATACAGCGGAGAGCTCATTTTTGCATTTAATCATGATAAAAAGTTAAAAAAAAAAAAAATAATAATAATAATAATATCCTTGACGCCATTTTACCCTTTCGGGTGTGGCCAGGTATTTAATAACCTTGTGCGTAAGCGTTATCTTGCAACCATGCTGGGGCTTACCAGGCTTCCAGAACCCTTTCCTGCACTTTTCTGGGCTCCTACTAACAGATCTGTGCAGTCTGCAGTGGCAGTGCAAGACTGCAGGGCAGCAGAGTATAGACAGCCGTAAGCTGCCTTCCTCCTATCAACTCCATCATTTAATAATCAGTCACACCCATCCCAAGTCATGAAAAGTCTGCCAGATTCAGGAATTGAATCGTGGACCTCTCGGATGAGAGCCAAGCATACTAAACACTACACCACACCAGGGAGTAGGATCAAGTAAATAGATATAGTAGAACCATCATATGATCAGCACTGTCACTTTGACACGGCAGATAAGCCAGGAATGCACGAAAAAGTCTGAAGAAACAGGCAGGTGGGATGGATAGTATGATGTTATAGTTTATATTTAAAAAATACTTCAATTTTCTTATGCATTATTGTACGGCGACCTTATAAAAAAAAAGTATATGTCAGAACAAGAAATATTTTAATTTCACCTATTTTTAAACTGATTTATTCTATCACATTACTCCCACTATTCCACCTTTAAAAAAAAAAGATGGAATAGTGGAATTAATGTGATAGAATAAATCAGTTTAAAAATAGGTAAAATTATTAAAATATTTGTTTTTCTGACACAAACACTTTTTTTACAAGGTCCCCATATTATAACGCATAAGAAAATTGAAGTATTTTATAAATGTAAATCATAACATCATATTATCAATCCCACCTGCCTGTTTCTTCAGACTTTTTTGTGCATTCCTTTCTTATCTGCCATGTCAAAGTGAAAGCGCTGACCATATGATGGTTCTACTATATACAGTATCACAAACCTTAGTTTACGTATGGAAGACATTTTGAATAGAAAATAGTACCGTTTTGCGTTACGACCTTCATTTTTTAACGATAGGCGCTCGATTAGAAAAAAACATCACATCCCTAGTTTAGTTTGCCGGTTTATGAGAACGCCACGGCCGTGGGCGCGGCAATCCGCTTGCCTAGCGGCCATCCCAAGTATCTAATATACTTTTAACCTATTATTAGTACTGACATCAAGGTTTAATGTTCATTAATTTAGCGAACTTTAAAACCAGAACAGAAAAGGCACGCTGCCATGATTTTTGTTATTGTGACGTCACAGGAGCTCGAAATCGATTAATTAAATCGAACCGAATCGAACTTAAGGGTAAGATAACACGAACAATCGATTGTTGTTAGTCCCATTTGATTAACATGTAAACCTTAGCAACCTCATAATGATTCTGAATTTTTTTGAGAGACAGTTCTTGGCATTAAAAAAATATGGAGAAAATTTCAAAACAATCGGACGATGCAATTTTTTTAAATGAATTTTTTAAATTTTCAGTATAGGGCTTTCCCATGGAGACAGAAACTAAAAAATTAATTTAAAAAAATTGGATCGTCCGATTGTTTTGAAATTTTCTCCTTATTTTTTTAATGCCAAGAACTGTCTCTCAAAAAAAATTCAGAATCATTATGAGGTTGCTAAGGTTTACATGTTAATCAAATGGGACTAACAACAATCGATTGTTCGTGTTATCTTACCCTTAACCGATCAGCTGAGCTGAAAAAAGGCGTTCGTTTTAAAATAAAAGACAGATCGGAATATACGTCTATATACGCCTCCAGAAGCTATAATAAATCCAGAATGTTACTTTTAAATGCGTAAGGGTGCCTATTTTTTTAATTTCACCACTTTTTTTCAAGTTTTTAGCATTTTTGGTGTCGACGTGTTGTCACAACAGCGGCTCCATGCGGCCCCACTGGCCCCAGGCTTTCGTCTGGAAGAGGTGCAAAGTGGTCGAAGTGGTGGCGACGCGATTTTGAAATCAAATTAAACTTACTTTTTTATACTTTTTTCCAATAGTTATACATATTATAGAAGCATGTAATATTTTTAAAAAATTCCATAGTTTAAAATAACCTTGTTGTGGGACATTTTTAAAAAATTAAGATTACTACGCCTTGGCGACGTCTAGTCTGTGATCTCAGGCGTAATCTAAGGCTTGTTTAACTGTAGCTCATTATTCTGGATGATATGTTTGGTAGATGCAAGGAGGATTTTTTTAATTATTTACTTCCTCAAAATACTAATATTGAAATTGCTGTGCGCAATATCGGTATCATATGATATATAATCAGTGGTGAAAGTAAGCCGGTGCGCACCAGTGCGCCGCACTGGTAAGACATTTGACGCCAGTGCGGCGCACTGGTAAGACACTGATCGAAATTTACTAAAAACATCATTAATTTTTGATGAAAAAAACAATATTTGCAAGTGTGAACGGATCACATTATAAACCATTATAATCATGCTCAATACATGTTCTTGTACTTTGATTTTATTTATCTCACGAAGTTTTAACTTGCACGTACTTTCTTTTAAAGTCAAAATTTTGTACTAAAAAAAAGTAATTGAAATCCATGTTGAATGTATTTACTTTTATTTATATTTTTCATTGGGTAAAAGATAAAAATAAATTGACAATTTGTGATACAAAATTGTTGCATTATAAATAAATAGTAAGTGCTACAGTAAAACATTATTTTAAAAGACTACGATAAAAAAGTTAATTTTAATATTTTTCTCACAAACGCCTAGCTTTTTTTTATTGGCGCGCGAGCCTGAGAACACATTTATTTATTATGTAATTTTTTTAAATTTTTTTAATCAAAGAATTTTTTATATATATTTTTTAAATATCTGTAGGTTTACTGCTTACTGGGTTTACTATTTTATCTTCAATTTTCCTATAAATTGGTAGTTGTTATCACTTTTTTAAAATTGTAACCTATACATCTTTTTGGAATTTTGTTATTAAATTAATTTTTGAGACATTTTAAACGATAATTTAATTATTTAAAAAAATGTATCGTTTATTAAATTAATTAAATTTATAGAATATTCTAAATTGTGAAACAGTTCATTAAAATATTTTTATTGTATTAACACTGCTGCTAGACATAGACAACTTGTTTGCGATTTTTTTTCATATTAAAAGTTATGTTTTAATTTTCATTAGCCAGCACAGAATTTATATTTTTGAATATTTTTTTATCATGCAATTTAATATGCGACACTACATTTTTTTTTTAATCGGTTAAAAGTTTGAATGATTATTTAATTTTACTTTTTTTGTGTGATTTTCAATATTTTTTCTGGAAAAACGGCTCCGTAAAAAAATATTTTATTTTTAAATCGAAAATTCATTAATGAATTTATGATAGATTACGTACGTATTTTTTAATTGGTACCATAGTTCACGTAAAGTTTAAGTAAAAAGCTGTCTTCTGTGCCAAAATTTTGCATGTTAAACGCCTCCGAAACACCAACTTTGGGAAATTTTTGGTTTTCATTTCTTAATTAATAGAGGGCAGGTTTTAAAATATTTTTAGAAAATAAATTCTTTAAAAAAATGTAATCGCTCACTCTATTTAAAAACGTAATTATATATCAATTTTAGTGCAACTTTCAATTAAAAAAAATAAGCCACGCCCCTTTTTCCCAAAAAATCGCGCCTCCGGCGGGGGTTTGGGCCCTTCAGGCCTCTATCTTAAGCGCACTGATAAGAATTTGAAACTACTTTCACCACTGTATATAATATACGCTCGAGCAGTTAGTGTGGACCCCCCTCACATGCAATTCTTACCTACCCTTACCTGCCTGCCGGTCTAAGCACAAAGAAATTTTGACTTTCAGAGGAAAAAATAAATACATAATAGTATCTACATTAAATAAGACCTTTTTCACCACAGTAGTTCGACATTAATCAGTAACAGTGAAGGGATATAATTCTGAGTTATGAGAAACACAGTCAATTGAAGGAAATTTAAGTCAAATATAGCAGGTTGTTTCTCATTCTACAAGCAATATCTAAAAGTAAGAGAGAGACCTTGCCAGCCACTCTGTTCGAATCCTTTAACTAATTCTGCATCTTGATTAAGAAATTATAAATGTGTATTAATCCAAGTATTTCTTGTACTGGGCTGTACCTGAGTTGCAAGCTGCACTGCCTGCAATCCCTCATTGCCATCACTGGGGTTGTCGTCTGCCTCTGTCTCTGCAGCCTTGTCCAGCAAAGCTGTTCTCATCTCTTGTAGAGTGTTTTCGATAAGTAAAGTGATTTCTGCCTGCTTATCACTTGCTACTCGCATCAAACCTTGATGCAATTCTCCCTCTTTCTCCTGGGCATACTGCAGCCGGCGAGGCGTAATTTGCAGCTCCCGAGCCATATCAAATGCAGAGAGTATGAAGCTGCGAAGACACTGGGACTGGACCTGCCAAACAGAAAGGTAAAATTTTGCATAACTACTATGTATTTATGAACTAAATTTAATAAAAGTTGGGAGGGGGGGGGGGAAATCCTATTTTAAAAAAATACTATATTTTAACAATTAAGGATTGCAATCAACAATGTTAAAATCAGAATCAGGTAAATTTATCTACAGGCTCAAAACATAATATTTTCCAACATTTTTCTTACAGTCATTATCATACATACATAACATGACGCCATATCCTTTTACGGGGTAAGCCAGCAGCATTATTACCACGGCCGTCTACAAATTGCCCTCCACAGCACTCGATTCTTGCATACTCCACTTGCTTCAGAAATACTCATAACACTCCTTTGCTTTCTACACTCTCTATTACACTGCATACTTTTAACACTCCTGCTCTGCAGACGTTCTGCAATCACATCCAACCAAACCTTCTTTGGTCTACCTAATCCTTTCATGCCTTGTACACTACCTTTAAACACCTGTTTTGCAATTCTTTCATCATCTATTCTCTCAACATGTCAAAACCAATGTAGAGTACTACGTTCATACTAGTCAATTACACTTTCTTTCACTACGAGTCATTATCATTTCAGTTAAAAGTAGATTCTGGATTTTCAGAACTCATCTTTGACAAAAATAACATTTTAACAACAAAAATGTCTCAAAATAGTAAAACTAGCATAAAAAGGAGTGGGAAAAAGGCACCAAATAGGGTGGAGTAACCAACATGCTTGCATCCAGAGGGATGATTTAATGTAATTAAATCTTTGGAAAAAAACATTTAAAGGAGGGGAACCGCTTCAGCTTTTATATTTATAACATATTATAAATAATGTCAAACTTACTTGTGCACCGAAAAAATAGTCACCACCCTCCGTCTTTCACCAGTTCAGCAGTTGACATTCCAAAAACACGCCAAAGAAAAGTGGAGCTTATGACATCAAGCGCCATGATAAATCAAGTGCAACCAATCATTGGTCTCAACGTCATAAGCCCCACTTTTTTTCGGCGTGCTTTTTGAATTTCATCTGCTGAACTAGTGGAAGGCAGAGGGTGGTGACTATTTTTTTGGTGCACAAGTAAGTTTGACATTATTTATAAAACGTTGAAAAATATAAAAGCTGAAGCGGTTCCCCTCCTTTAAGTAACTAGCTAGTATCATTAGTATATCTGAAGCAAGTGGAGTATGTAAGAATCAAGTGTTAAGGATGTCTATTTGTGGATAACCCAGGTAATAATGCTTCTGCCTTACCTCGTAGAGGATATGGCGTCTTAATTTATTAATGTAAGTATATGCTGTATATGTATCACCCTTTTTTTAATTATTAACACATTTCCCTCATTAATACATGTAATAATTTTTTTATCAATTTGTTTTATTTTTTTTTATGTTAATGAAGTGTTACTTTATGATAAAATTATTTGGGGTTTAATAATAAAATGAATTAGCATGTATAGATAACATAAGGTTCATCTGATGATACTAGCTTTTATATTCAAATCGGAAATATATTTTGATTGTTTATTCAATATAAGTCAATGAGCAATAGAGTATTGACCTCAAAATTTTTTATTGCAGAAATGGATAGAGCGTGCAAAGTTATGCTACCCTGATTTTTTTAGATTTTTTAGAGCCCGGGAACTATTTTTAAAAAATTATTGAAAGTTCTTTTTGTGACGTCACAAGACGCCGCTCCTTGAAAAAGATAGGACTTGCCGCCGCGTGACGTCACAAAAAGAACTTTCAATAATTTTTTAAAAATAGTTCCCGGGCTCTAAAAAATCTGAAAAAAATCAGGGTAGCATAACTTTGCACGCTCTATCCATTTCTGCAATAAAAAATTTTGAGGTCAATACTCTATTTTCAATAGCTGCACGTCTTTATGCCTGCGATAAATACTTTGCCTCAGCGATTCATATTCCACTTCAGAACAGTGGTATTGTTTTATAAACCAAGTTTTTCTCCTCCCTAACAACTGGCTTCTTGCCTCAGGCAAAACCAGCACCAGCGACATCTAGTGCCCATGTCATTTCCAGTTTTAGAGAGGTAAGAGAACAAAAAATTAGCAGACTGGGTATTAGGAGCCCCAGAGAGCACTGTGAACAATGTTGAAAAACAAGTTCCGCCATTGGTAACCAACCAACATTATGATGATCCTTCTAGTACACTTCCTTTTTTCTACTTAATGGTTGCACGGTCATAAAAATAATGATCATAAAATAAAAATAATCAATAATTACAAATTTGCATGAAATTTTTGATTTGTTAGTGTAATTATTATATAAATTTTTTTTTTACATACATCATTAAGTTGCAGAGATGCCTTGACCAGGTGAGCTTGCAGGCAGCCTCGTACAAAGGCCGCTACACCAGACACTCTCTCAACACCAATGCCAGGGCCTGGCAGGAAGCCTATCGGAGCACATTGAGCCATAAAGTCACATTTTTTTATCAACATAATATACTGTACCCATCACTATTCATTCACATACATTTAATGATAACAAAAAGAGGGTTTTGGAACAATATTATGTGCTGAATAGAATAGAATAATAATTTTATTCAGGCGATGTTTGGTCATATGGCCATTCCTCCACATAACCTCTGTACAAAATTATCAACAATGTAATACATACGAAATTTGCAGGATAAAACAATACATATTTTAATTATAAGTTTATGTCCGCTTGGATGTCTTGCTGTAGTAATATAATCAACATTTATGGCCGTAAGTTGCAGCCAACCTATCCTAGAAAAATCGGAGCATTATCCGAGAATTTTAATGTTAATTAGTAAATAATCGACGAATAATCCTCAGATTATTCCCGGATAGGTGGCTGCAACTTACGGGCATTAGAGTTATTTCACACTTCATCATCCCCCAAACTATGTATCTTTTAACCCAATAAACAATTATTATTATTATCAATGGCTAATATTTGTGCCAAAATTATCAACTTAGAAACAACGTCAATAACACAACATAATACAGTATCAACATAATATCAAAATAAATAAATAAATAAATAAATAAATAAATAAATAAATAAATAAATAAATAAATAAATAAATAAATAAATAAATAAATAAATAAATAAATAAATAAATAAAAGTATAACCTATTTTACAGGGCTGTGAAATCGATCTCGAGATTCGAGTCGGATCGAGCCAAAATTTTTGGGATCTCGATTTTATTGTGTACCGAAAACCGAGTTTTTCGAGTTTCGAGCCGAAATCGAGCTTTTCGACATTCGAGCCGAAATCGAAATTCTCGAGATTCAAACCAAATCTGAGCTTTTCGAGTATTAGGCCGTTGCTTGAATTGTTAATTTATTTTTACTATGTACATTCAGAACAAAATATATTTTATATACTTAATTACTATTATACGCTATATAGGTACACTTAATGGAAGTTTTAGTTGAATATTCTCTTATACTTATACGTTATTTAACTTGTGTTGTGGGGTTGTTGACCTAGTAAAAATACTACCTGGAGGGTCCGACACCGATGGACAGACACGCAGGGAGGAATAAGTAGCGGTATGTAAGGTTGACTGACATTTAAAAATGTAAATTAAAGAGCTTTGCTTTAAAATTTTTATTCAATACAAAAATAAACGCGTCCCTTAATTTTCTGCCAATGTTAAGTTCTTTCTTGGAAATCCTTTATCACACTGCGATTGACACATGCAAGGACATAAGCAGGTAAAATGGTCAAAAAGTTTAGCATTAGAATGAGGTATTTATAAATATATAAAATATATATATTTTTTTATCTCGACTAATTCTTAAAACTTCTTCACACGACTTAGTTATAACAATACTGTGTTTAACTTTGAATGCTTCAATGTTTACGCTAATAGCAGAACTAATATAGCATCGCTAACATATTGGAAAAAAATCAAATAAAAAATTTAAGAATAAAATTGTTTGACTATGAAGTAGGCGTTATTCAGAGGGTTTAATATAGTTAATTCAATTGACAATTCATAACTTAAGGTCCTCAATTAAACAGAAAAAAAAAATCTTGTAGTTCCGCTGTGTTTTTTTTCTACTAATTAAATTATAAAACACACAAATTGAAAGAGAACGAAAATTATTTTAAAAACATTTCTCCTTAGTTTGTTATGATGTTATGATTAATTTGCATATTTATGGATTCTATCAAGATTATTGCACAGTTATCTATAAAGCAAAAAAATAATATTTTCGAGCTTTGACTCGATTTTGAGCCATTTCAAGATTTGGCTCGATTTTCGAGCTGTGGCTCGAAATATCGGGTTTCGAGCCAACTCGAGCTTTTTTTATCGAGATCAAGCTGAAAATTTTTCGAGTTTTCTACAGCCCTACTATTTTAATTCCCCCTCCCTTACAATGACAAAATTGCAATAAAAAAGAAAGAAACATTAACTGAGACTAAAACAAGGAATCAGTAACAAAATGTGAACCCTACTCTGATCTACGCTTACAAATGCTCAAAAAAGTGTCAACATGTGTAGCAATATTATAGTTTTAACTTACCAACACTCTCAAGTTGTTGACATATGTCAGCAACTTGATCATCCCCCAATGACTCCAGGCACACAAAGCATAGTGGCACATCTAGCCATTCAAACCGAAGCTGAACTAGCTCCTTTAGCTCCTGTGAACACACAATGATACAAATTACTTGAGCTCAAATCATAATTATTTGAGAATTAAAAGAAAAGTCCATTACAACTGAAAAAATAATAACTGTGGAAAAATTATAAGGAGAAAACTCCAGAAGACTGTTGCAGCAAATTAAAAAAAAAATAAAAAAAAAATAATAGTAATTAAGGAATAAGGGTAAGGTATGCGCCCAATGTTAAACAAAAAATCCCTCACATGAAAATTATGAAAAAAAAAATTCAAATGTTCTCCTCTACATCCCCTATCAGTAGCTAAAATATCAGGTATACAAATTCGAGCTAGTTTTTGAGTTATGAATTTTTAAAGTTGACTAATTTAGGATGGAGTTCCATTTCTCCATGTTAAAGTAATCAACTTTAAAAAATGGATAAATGGAACTCCATCCTAAATTAGTCAACTTTAAAAATTCGTAACTCAAAAACTAGCTCGAATTTGTATACCTGATATTTTAGCTACTGATAGGGGATGTAGAGGAGAACATTTTAAATTTTTGTCATAATTTTCATGTGACATTGTTAATATTGGGCGTGTTACCTTCCCCTTAAGGCTTAAGGCAACTTGTTTATTGAATCCAATACAGTATACAGTACAATATTTCCATAAGTTTGGATACATGATGTAATACATCTCCAGCGTATAACATGAAACAATTTTCACAGATATGATCTAAGTCAACATAAATATAACAATATAAATACCCAATAGAGTATCAAGAAAATGTGCAGCGAATGAGAAAAGACCTTCAAATTTTAAACGGGATTGAACAGTTTTGAAATCAACTGCTGTAGATCAAGAGCAGCAAGTATTAAAACATTGATTTCTTGCTAGTTACCTCTTGATTGAGTTGCTGCTTGGAGACACCATAGAGTATTATGGGAAGAAGTGAGTTTATATTGAGGCAGCTCCACTGTTGGCAGAGTAGCAGTTGCAGTCCATCTCGTAGCAGAGAATGGGTCACTTGTAGCTCCTCTACTTCATGGGCATGACCTGTCTCCTGAAACATTATTCCCCACCCAATTTTAACTAATTTTGGAACCAATGTATGCGCCAGTAACACATATTTAAAATTTTAAAATAATTAATTACTTAGATTTACTAGATGTTGAAAGATTTTCAAGTTTTTCAGTCACATATAAATAGATTTATATACAAATTTACAAAAATACGCACTTTGATGAGCTAAAAGAATACAGAGGGGTTTGGGTAGGGATAAAGAAAGGATTTCAGCCATGAGCTATTCATGTATCAGTATTCATTTGCTGACGAGTGACTGAGGAAATTGTAATAAACATCTGTCAAGAGAGATATTTTCATCAGTGGACAGAAACTATGTTCACAGTCAGCGGATACATATTACACAAGAAATGCATTGCACTGGGTGGAAAGCTAAATTAAGTTACTCCTAGGATTAAGCAACATAATTTTTTATTGAAATTGTCACTTTTCCACGTTACAGCTTGAAAATGCTTGACAATGGTGATTTAACAAGAAACGGTCAGTGCATTAGGCATAGGCAACACTCTACCTTATATCAAATCAATGAAACAATCTTGCCAACACCTGATAAATTTGATGTTTCTTATTTTCATGTTGATGAACTCATAAAATCTTAGAAACACATTTTACGGAAATTTTGGCATGTTATCCCCCCTACCCCCCTTACACAAATTTTGAAGTTATTAAGTTATAAAGAAGAAATTGCTAGTCTACAATGAAAACAGACAATCATACTAGCACAGTTCAGTCATGACTACAGTATGTAGTTATCATCAACCATCATCAAAAACAATAAAAATCTCTCTTGCCCCACGACAAAATATTAACATATTTTAGTTTGCAGTCTATTGAAGTACTGATTCCATATTACACTTACATTTTTGTGAACTATTGGAAGGGTAGAGTGTGTTTGAAATATTCGTATTATTTGAGTTTCACTTGTGTCTACTGGCAGCTCAACATGCCCAAGCAGAGCTTCCAAGACACTGGAGCGACAAGGCCCCACAAGAACAAGAGCAGGTAGCAGGTGCAGAGTTTCATGCAGAACCTTCAGTGTTGTTGTTGACTGTACACTGTCTAAAACAAGAAACACAATACTATTGTAGCTACATCTACTTTTTCGTATATACATATTACTGTATGCACTCCTGATTGTCAGTTAGTTATGTATAAATGCAGCATCTGGTATTTTCTCGAATGTATTTTGCCCCGAGAACAGGAAGGATAAGGGAATAATATTAAATAGGGAGTCTCAAACTCTCTGCAGCACTCTGTAAAACTCAGCCTTTAGCAATCCTGAAGAAGTGCATCACAGAGATAAAGTGACGGCAGAGTTGCAGTAAATTTTAGGATAAATCTCAGTTGATTGGGATCGCAGAACTGGACCCTTGATTTTAATGAGACTTGCAGGAAAATGTAAATCTTGCATTTAATTGGTGATTTAATTTTTTGAATTGGATCTATCTTACCAATTTTGTGAACATTGAGGTACAAGTTTAACATGGAGGTTTGTGGACAAAACCAGAAACGGAGCTGTTGTGAGAAAATTGACCTCTTGAAGTTGCACAAAACATAAGCAATTGAATTACAGGGTCTACCACAGAAAAAAAAAAAATAAATAAATAAAAAGAGCAAAGAAATAAGTTAGTATTTTCTAACTGGAACTCCAGTGCTCGTGGAACCAAAATCCAAGAATTCTATCTCACATCTATAGGTTCTCCAGAAAAAAATTCCAAAGTCAGAGAAACCTCGTCATTTTACATGGTGTATCACACCCTCAAAAACAAAGACCCTCAAATATCTCGAAAAAATACACGGTTAGGTTGTATGAAAAAAATGGAGCCATGTTCTATGGCTTGAGCTTTGACCAAAAAATGCTTAAAAAAATACATGTGTTCAAATCCGTTTTCCCTTCATAAACTCAAGATAAGACTAACATGATTTTTTTTTTTTATCGAAAAATGGATTTGAGTGATTCTTTTTATATTAGTTTTTGGTCACAGAACATTGCTATATTTTTTTCATTTCACCTAACAGTGTATTTTTTTTTAGGTAATTAAGGGTCTTTTTTTAGGTAAGGCCTCATGTTAAGCGAAGTGTCTGCCTTCATAATTTTTTCCTGAGAACCTATGTGAGATATTATTTGGATTTCGATTCAATATGGAGAACCACTTGAACTATTTTTAGAAAATACGAACTCCACTTTTTTTTTCTTACAAATAGACCTTCTACTTTAAGTTTTACAACATTTTCAAAACTTTAAAATTTATTTTATTTCTGTTCGTAAACACAAAACCAGAAAATGATCAATTATTTGATGATCCATATTTTCCCTGTATAGAAGATACATCTGATTATTGATTCATGAATCGGTTAAGCATTTACGAACAAACCTATATTGCTTCTGACAGAGATAATCAATATAAAATATGACTGGATGTACACCTGAGATCAGTTGTTAAATGAATTTTATAAATTGCAAGTCATGCTATAAAAATACCGAGTCATATTGTATTGCTGCTGCTGGGTTCTAATATTGCTGCTAGAGATATTTATTCTCATTTAGGGGTACCTGCAGCTCTGTAGCACAAAACAATATATAAATGAAAAATAATGAAAAAATTAAACAATTAAATTAATAGACAATTCAGCCAAGCTTATCAGCAAAATAAGTATGTATGTTGAATAAATTCATAGTGCTGAATATATGATGCAAAGTTTTTAGGAATTTTGAACGAAAGATGATACACTTACCATTTGGAAGAATATTAGAAGCTGCCAACTCCTCCAGAAGTTGTTGAGTGTCTTTTAAAATGCGTCTTAAATTGTAACAATTTCTCAAAAACTTGCGATACTCATGAGGAAGTTTATTAGACATCATGAAAGTTTCATTCAGTCCGAGGATTATTACAAGTGAGAATAGACCTGGTTATTAACAACAATAATTTCTCAACCAAAGAATCTGAAACAAGAACACAAATTTGAATGACAATCCAGTTCTACAATTATTAGTGTTTAGATACATTTCTTTTTTTAATCTTAACCATAAACTCCTGACTTATTTTTGTAAAATTGGTGGTTGATTACCAACGACGGAACTTGCTTTTCAACATTGTTCACACTCACTGACTTCACAGTGCTCTATGGGGCTCCTAATACCTAGTCTGCATGCCAGGCCCTCTAGTACCATTTCTAAGTGGGGCATATAGGTTGTACACAACATTCTAATTTGGTCAATCACTCGGACAGTGGAATATACAGCCGTAAACTATTTTTTGAACTCAACTAGCATCTGCCAAGCTTTTATTCGTACTTCATTGCCTTTATTGGCCACAAAATAAAATATCACCAGGTGTTTGGTTGATATGCATTGTCGCTAGATCGGCTTAAAAGGTTTGGAAAAGGGGTAACTGCTGACAACAGCAGCTGCCGCAGTAATTTTGATTAACTGCAGTTGCTCAAACTGCCTTACAGCAAATGACTCAAAGCTGCCAAAGTGACTATAAACTGCTTTCAATGTGCATTTGCACATCTACTGAAAAACAATGCGTATCAACGGAAAAAAAATCTAGCTCTTGAACAAAAAGTTCCTCCAAACTTTTCTGATATATCTATACCGATACTATATTACTATTACCAATTTTATTGCAATTTTCCTTGCTTATCTTTTTTTTTTTTTTTTTTTTAAATCAATTTTGAAGTTTTTTACCGTTTAACTTGAAAATTGTTCACGGTCATGGTCATATAAGTCAAAAGTTCAACAATTTAACTGTTAATACCACCCATTTGCTGTTTGCCGCTATATTAAATAGATTTTTTTTTTTTTTTTTTTTCTGACAGGGTCCTGAAATTTTTGAAATTTCAAAATTCTTGTTTTTCGAATTTCAGCCAAATGAATATCCACTTCTTCATTACGTGGGTGAGGACTACAACATATGTAAAAAACAGGAAATTTGGTTTATCTTTAACACAAGCTGTTACCAAGCTAGTCAATGCAGTACATACATAGCTGTTATGCATAATTACAGTATACAGTAGCTTGTTATTACGTAAAGTCAAGGGACCCAGAAAATGGACAATTTGCATGACATTTTTTTATTACAGAAATGGATAGAGGGTACCAAATTATGCTACTCTGAATATTTTCAGATTTTTTTGAGAGCGGGAACTATTTTTAAAAAATTATTGAAAGTCAGTTTTATGACGTCACGGGCGTTTAGCGCGTATCCTTTTCATAAGGACAGACTCCTCGTGACGTCATAAAATCGACTTTCCATAATTTTTTAAAAATAGTTCACGGTCTCTAAAAAATCTGAAAAAATTCAGAGTAGCATAACTTTGCACCCTCTATCCATTTCTGCAATAAAAAAAATGTCATGCAAATTGTCCATTAGGTTTACCTTTCATCAAGTTCTATATACATACATAAGTTATATATATATAGAGTTTTTCCTATACGTGCAATGCTAATTATTTTTATGGGACTGTAATCTCCTGTACTCAAAATCGAGTTTTACAGTACCTAACAACAAGTTGTGTAGTAACGAGTTATTACTGTAACCGTTTAATAGATCTTTGTTTACCACTATAACAGACATTTTCCATATAGACTAGATGGTGCCAGGATATCAACCAATGGAATAGCTGGAATGACAGCTGGCCACCTTTACATTGGCTGATATTTATTAAAATGCTTTCAGATACTGTACCTACTGCCAGAAAAAAAAATGAAAATGGAGTGGGGAAATGCCTCTATTGTGTATTGCTCATGTTAAATCCAACATTGAAAATAATACAACATCCTAGAAGACATTTAAAAAATTGACGTCATATTTTATTATACTACAGTACTGTATTTCCGTGTTAAACTTTTTTTTCTAACATCATTAATGATGAACCTATAAATATGTGAGGACCCGGGGCTCCTGGCGGATAGACAGCTAATTTTGTGCTAAATAAGGGTATTTGTTCTTAATAGTAAATATATGTGGTAATCATGGAGGAAATAGACAGGAGAGCATTCTAGAAGTACGCGCCCCTGTTAATAAAGGAGATAAGAGTGTTAACCGCTACGAGTACCATCTATACGCAGTTTTTCGACCTAACCTAACATCGGCTGCCTAGCCGCAATTATAGAATATGTAGAAGAATGGGTATTCGCGACAATGGAGTTCCACAATAACGGTTGATTGCAGGCATAAGAAATTTACGATTTATTATTTGCTGAGAATATTTAAGCATTTAATGCAATATTGTACTGTTAATCAATTTATAAAATATATAGTAATTTATCATAGATTTCAATAGAATTCCCGGTGGTATGGCGGTTCACTTTCCTGCTAGAGAATACCCATCTTTCTACCGGCCTTCTACTTGTCCTAGCTTCCCGCCTTTTATTGCATCAGCTGCACTGCTGAATGGCTGCTGCATGAGTTGTTCGTGACATTTTTCTTCGTGAGCACAACATTTAATTATTTCCTATTTCTCAATAAAATGGCTTGGTTGAGCAATTCTTAACTTCAATCCATGTATATTAGCAATACATGAAAGTGCTTTTTATTTGTTTAGAACACGCCAAAGTTTAGATACAGCACAGATAAGTGGGTGATGCAAAGCCGCGATCACAGGAACACACTAGCGATTTCGATAAATCTTTTTGTGATGAAAATTGTGCCTTGGAATAAACAGACCGCATGTAGAAGACTGGAAATTTAATAAGGTATGCGAGTGTATCTTTTATTTCACGGTGGCTTGAACTGTTGGTTAGCACTAAAAGGAAATGTGAATCGTCAATCGAACTTCGCATCTAATAAGCATAATAATCCGCTTGGGCGACGATGTTAGGTTAGGTCGAAAAACTTCATATGGATGGCGCTAGTGGTGATTAACACCCTTATCTCCAGCTCTATATCCCTGTTGGGTATCCTTCTATAATTTATCCATGGTGGTAATTCACTCTGAACTCTGAAAAATTTAGCTAACCTTCCGTACTTAAAGTGGGAGCTAATGCAGAAAATAAAACCAAAGTCAGACTAAACGCAGCATTTAACATGAGGTTTCTACCTTACAAAACCCCTCTATTCCCTCAAAGAAAGTTCGTGGATTGCATGGTGGTATTTTTCTCGTACCACCAACTGACGAACTTTCTTCGAGTAAATTGAGGGGTTTTGTCAGGCAAGGCCCCATGTTAAATGCCATGAAACGTTCTCTCTGACATTGGAATTTTTTCCTGGAGAACCATAAATATGGCCAATTCCATAGGACACTTTTTAACTTTTTTTCCTTTATCTTTTTAACTTCGGTTCCATATGGAGGAGTGCTTATAATTCGAACTATTTTTAGGAATACAGTAATTTCTAATTCAAATATTAAGTCAAATTGAGTTGGCATTGACTTAAGTTACTTTAAAAATAAAATAATAAATTAAACATAATATTCTGCTGAAAAGTGAGATTGCTGCGGTTTGTGCTGCAGAAATACAGTTTAGCAGTGTTGAATCCACAAAAATACAAAAAGTTGTATATTACTGTAAAAAAAAAAAAAAAATAGTGATTTGATTAAATTTCAACTTTTCACACCATGTCAGTTAGACCACGTGACTCCCATAATAATCGTCATGCTACAATCTAACAGATCTTAGATTACCTGTACACTCTATGGGGCCTAGCTTTGAGACATGTCTAGCCGTATGCCATATGTCTGGCCATGTTAAAAAAAGCAAAAGACGGTCGCCACACGCAGTCGAACTACACGTAAACAAAGATTTGTAATACTGTACTTTTCAATTAATTAAAAAAATTATGCAATTTTTCATTAAAAAAAAAATCAAAAAAACTTCCCCAGCCGGCGGGGTTCTTCCCCCCCCCCCCTCCCCCAACCGATACATGCGGGTGGGCCCTATGGGCCTGTTCACGGCCCAGGTCTTTTTCTGCCAGACCGACCCTGTGTATAGCTCTGTAAGAAAATCAAGACAATCTTGATTTTTCTGCTGAACGCCGTAGCAAATTTGGATGAAATAAAGGTTCCTTTATATGCATATGGCATTTACAATGGCTGTGCATCTCTGTATATTATACAGTATGCATATGCATACTGTTTGTACGTCCCAGTCCCAGTAAACACATGCATGTAAAACATTATTTTTATTCATTAGGACATAATACAATTTAAGTGTTGACTTTGTACTGAGAAATTGGGGGCAAAACACTCATGCACTGATCCAACACATTTTTTACTCTTCAATTATGTCTACTGGGATGTATCACAGACAAACAGACGTACCACCGTGTGGGATGTTTAGGCCCGCTTAGATAAGCCGTGTTTACGTCTAGCATAACGTCAGTGAGAGGGGCATCAGTGGAGGGGATATGTTAAGAGATAGTGACAGCCAGTTCTGCCATCTGTGATCGCCGTACCGTCACTACTGAATACGAAGGAACCCTTGCCGTGCTGTGAGGGGAAAGGATCGTAAACAACGGACTCAAACATCCCATACAGTGGTAAGTCTGTTTGTCTGTAGGTGTATGCATTATGCATAATATATACTGGTATACATATACTGTATATAATAATAAAATATAAAATATATATTATGCATACCGCGTATGGTATATTATATGTCTGGCATATGCCCATTGTATTTGTGAGTATGATATGCATAATATATACTGTATACTGGCATACAGTATGCATACAGCATAATATACAGACTGTATCATGCAGTTACTGTATATGCATACAAACTATTATACTGCAGCATTTTATACCGTATATCAGATATATATATCTGAGATATATATATATATATATATATATATATATCTTACATCAGGATAGAGAATACAGTACGGCTCTAGCTGCTCACCTCCCATTTCTCGATGCAGTCTTCAATGCAGTTAATAGTTTTCTGCCATTCAATAATAACACTGACCGACCTTGATGCCTGAATTTTTCATGTATTTTTCCGGTTCTCGCGTCTTCCGTGGCTTGACAGTGTTAACCATAGAACACAGTTTTTATGGTGTCAACTGCGGTGTCAACCACTGTCTACAACATCAGACTGGACAATGATGTGGATGATACCAATGATATATATGCATACTGTATGCCTCCAGTGAGCCAGTGACGAGTATGCATACCACTGGATTTGTGAATCAGGAAATTCGGGAAGTGATTGCCTGCATGGTTGGAGTAGTATATTATGTATATAAATATAATATGATATAACTTGAAACTTAACCGAAACTTGTGGGGTATAATTATTTATGCCTCTTCCAATTGGTTTGTTCGTTTCGTTCCATTATTATCTGCGGATTATCTCTGTTTCGTTCTTATTATTCCTGTTTCCAGGGATCCAAGCTCAAACGCTCGAACTGTGAACTGCCTACAGCAGCGGGGCAAGCGGGGCAGCAGCGCGACCAGCTGCTGCAATAACTAAAAAATTCAACTCCTTGATTCTTGATTAAACCAATCAAAAAGCATCAGTCACCATCAGAGCTCAGAGCACTTGTTGATTGTATAATTTTATTAGTCTTTTATTAAACACAAAAAGTGTACATCTACATACAACATAGTACCTACTACAGGCTCAACCAAGGATTTTGTATGTATGGATAGGTGATGGTGCTGCCGTCAGTGAGGCACAGTCATGAGGAGGAATTGGGTGGCGGTTACAACAGTAACCAATGGGATGTCTGCCATCTTACGTTGGGGAACTTCCCTACAATTTTCAATGCAGATGGTTGCGCTCGGTCGCCATCTTACGTTGGAGATTTGCCTCAGTAGCTCTAATGCTATTGGTATAGAGATAACCTATCCATACATACAAAATCCTTGGGCTCAACATGCTCTCTGAAAGTTCGAAGTCCCCCTCCAGCTCAAGGAGGATAGATTCTCCTTGCTCCAGCTCTCTTCAGCATTTCCACTACCCCTCTCCCCCCCATCTCCCCAAACTTAACAACCCGCCTCAACATATAACCAGCTCTACCAATCCGAGCCCGCATTTTCGCGCAATAACCCTCTCTGCAGTCTCTGCTCTACCCCCCGTCCAAAGTTGACGAGGTGGTAGTCTCAAACTCAAACTCACCACTAAGACTAAATATTCTCTTATGGAATGTGGAAGGCCTGTAAAAGCTAATACCGTTAATCTCAGACAATATTCTTCAAAACCGAGATCTTATTGTATTTACAGAGACTTTTTTACTTGAATCACTTGACATAAAGGGCTATAAACCACGAGAAAATAAATGCGAATAAATTGTGAATACGAGTGAAAAATTCACACATTTTCCCACATGTTGAAGCCGATTCTCACGACTCTCTCATGCAGATTGATGCGTCATTCACGCATTTTAACAAATTTTTAATAATTTAACAAAATAAGTGTATTTCAAGCAATTTAACCCATCCATATTGACATATACTGATTAATATTCACATTGACTAGAGCAACACACTTCACGCATATTTTCACATAAATTGACGTATTTTTAATTTAGTATCAACTTCACCTCTATTGATGCAAATTGAGTTGATTCCACTCGCCCATTTTCATGAATTTTCACGCAGTTTCATCCAATTATGATCCAACATTTTTTTATAAAGTCAGTTCATGTATACTGGGTAAGCGGAAAAAAAACCCTCGGAAAAAAAACCCTTGTATTAAAAAACCCTTGAAAAAAAACCCTAGGAAAAAAAACCCTCGGGGATAAAAAACCCACGGAAAAAAAACCCTTCGCTGAAGGAGCAGCCCCAAGGAGCATTCGTGGCGTAGTAGCGCGGTAGCGAGGTTTCATGGTTTTTTTTTCCTATTTTGACAGATTATCATTATATTTGTTCCAATAATATATATTACATAAGATATCATTTAACCTATCAGATATTATAATTTTCAAATGTTCATTATTTTATGTCTATATGTTATATAATAATAATACACGAGTTTGACGACGACTTTTTTTGTTTTATTACTTTTTTATTTTAATTATTTTATATCCAATATATAATATTCGAAGTTAGAAAACATATGTTTTTAAAATAATTTTTAACTAAAAACACAGTTGGAATTACTATACAGATAATGGTTAACTTCCACAACA
This sequence comes from Siphlonurus alternatus, assembly GCA_949825025.1. Classification (NCBI taxonomy): domain Eukaryota; kingdom Metazoa; phylum Arthropoda; class Insecta; order Ephemeroptera; family Siphlonuridae; genus Siphlonurus; species Siphlonurus alternatus. The sequence goes on along the minus strand of OX463788.1, from coordinate 25,135,256 downwards.
TCGCCGCGTATATAGACTTCTACATTTTGATGAGCTCCCCACACCGTGAAACCTCGCTACCGCGCTACTACGCCACGAATGCTCCTTGGGGCTGCTCCTTCAGCGAAGGGTTTTTTTTCCGTGGGTTTTTTATCCCCGAGGGTTTTTTTTCCTAGGGTTTTTTTTCAAGGGTTTTTTTTAATACAAGGGTTTTTTTTCCGAGGGTTTTTTTTCCGCGATTCGTATACTGACGCACTTTCAGCCAGTTTGATGCAAAGTACGTTCACTCACTTTCAAACTTTTTCATGCACATTCACCTATTTTTCAACCAATTTTTTTCATAAAGTCCCCTCATGCAAATTGACACATTTTGACATATTTTGACGCATTTTCACCAATTTGTTGACCTTTTTTTTTTAGTAAAAACCCCCAATGTTTTTTTACGCATTTTCACACATTTTCACGCACTTTGAACTATTTGTTCGACAATTTTTTTTAACAACATCCTCTAGTGCATATTAATGTATTTTAACATATTTTCAGCATCTCTCAGTAGGAAATTTGACGTCCCATGACCAGCAAGTGACGTCATGGAACAAAAAAAAATGTTATTCATGTGAGGGGATCACTTAGGAAAAAAAATTGTCGACAAATGGTCGAAGTGCGTAAAAATGTGTGAAAATGCGTGAAAATACATTAGTGGTCTTTAATGTCTTTATTAAAAAAAAGGGTCAACAAATGGGTGAAAGTGCGTGGAAAAGTGTGAAAATGCGTGAAAATGCATGAGGGGACTTCATGAAAAAAATGTTCTACAAATCTGGTCACATGACCGGAAGTCATGTGACTTGGCGGTTGGTAGTAACACAAGATGGCTGACGCAGAGAGGTTATATATAGAAAGCTCCACGTGTGTGTATGGTGATTTATAAGGTGTTTAAGTGAATTTTTACTTATTCCTGAACATTAAATAGTTAATTACAATGAAGTTAGGTTACCATACGTTTGTCCAGTGTTAATATTTGCCATTTTTTCGCACTTTTTATGATGTAAAAAGAGAAAATTCAATGTTGCATTTTGGCCGGTTGAGTTTTCAAAATGTCAGATTTGGAGTCGCATAAAATATCGAAGATTAAACCACGACGAGAAGTTCTATCAGATAAGTAAAAACAGTTCTTAATTTATTTAATTATGACGAAGTATAAAAATAATTTCTTTAATAGTTAAATTATTCAAAGAAATCATTAAAAAGTAGTGAAAACCTTATACTGCTATATATATATATATATATAGCAGTATAAGGTTTTCACTAGTCAGCCTAGTAAGTTTTTTTTTTTATAAGAGCCTCTCATTGTACTAGCTGATGTATATCTGTGTACCGGCCTATATATATTTCTGTTTGTAAAAATTATTGTTTTTATTTTGCTTTCGATGTTTGACAAATGAGAACAATCTTTATTACTGTACGTAAAAATTTGCGCGCGTTTCTTTGTGGATTTTTCGTAAATTCCCAGTGACCACATGGACATCCCGGGGACCTTGCGAACATCCCCGCAAGATCCCCCAACATCCCCGAACGTTTTACGTGCTAGTTTTCAAAACCCTTTAACTTTAAACATGTTTTCCGTGTTCTAAAAAAGGTTTTAGCTACACTTCGAAAATAATTTTCTAGATTTTTTAATATTTTTATGAAAGTCTCTCAGAACATCCCCTGGGGATGCAACACGGCTGTCCCTTGAACATCCCCGGGGGACTTTGAAAGAACCCTTATTTAGTCAATGTTTTCATTAAAATCATAATATGTGCTGTTCATTATTATGTACTGATTTTAAAAATATACAAATATAGTTATATTATTTAAAATTTTATATGAAAATATTAATATTTAAAATAAGACGGGAAATCTTACTTAATATTAAAGTGCGTAATTTGCACGAAAAAATAATTTTTTTTAATAAAATATCCTCGTAGAAAAAAATATCTATGAAAAATAAACAAAGTCCCATCAAAGTCCCCCGGGGATTTTAGAGGGACGCTTGAACGTCCCACAAATGTCCTCGGAGGGACCTTTAAAAATTTCTAAAAAATTAAAAATATTTTTTTTTTGAATGTCGAAGTCGGGACCTTAGAGGGATGTCCCCGGGGCGTCCCGGGGACGTCCATGTGGTCACTGGGTTTCAGGTATCCATGGACTGAGGCCATGGGACTGCATTCACTCTTCCAATGGTTTGGTGAGCTAGCCTGCAATGAAAAATGCATGAGACCATGTGTAAAAATTTGGTAAATGATGGTGTGAAAATTCGTGGGAATGAATGAATTTTGCATGTTTGGACTTTGTGAAAAAATTACTTGTTAAATGTATGAAATTTCGTGAAAAGGTTTGAAAAATATTAAATTTGAATGACTGGACTTTGTAAAATAATATGGTTGATAAAAGCGTGAAAGTTCATGAAAAAGCGTCAAAATGAGTGAATTTGAAGGACTGAACTTTGTAAAAAATAATGGTTGATAAAAGTGTGAAAGTTCGTGAAAAAGCGTCAAAATGAGTAAATTTGAATGACTGGACATTGTAAAAAATTATGGCTGATAAAAGCGTGAAAGTTCGTGAAAAAGCTTCAAAATGAGTGAATTTGAATGACTGGACTTTGTAAAAAAAATTATGGTTGATAAAAGCGTGAAAGTTCCTGAAAAAGCGTCAAAATGAGTGAATTAGAATGAATGGTTTTTAGGAAAAAAATTCATCAATGAAAGTGTGAAAGTTCACGAAAAGGCGTCAAAATGTGCGAGCCAGTATACCTGAAAGTGTGTGAATTCGAGCGAAGTATTTTGGTGGCAGGCATTTACGTCAATATTTGTTAATATTAATCAAATTACATGAAAATGTGCCAATATATGATATCAAATTCACTTGCGCATATTGACTCAGAAAAGGGGCGAAATTTAGGTGAATTGGAGTCAATATGCGCGAGCCAATATACCTGAAAGTGCATGAAGTCGAGCGAAGTATTTCGGCAGGCATTTACGTCAATACTCGTCAATATTAATCAAAATACGTGAAAATGCGTCAATATAAAGTACCAAACATCGCCAAAGTGCAACAATATACGTTAATTCACTTGCGCATATTGACTCTAAAAAGGGGCGAAAGTTAGGTGAATTGGAGTCAATATGCGCGATCCAATATACCTGAAAGTGCGTGAAGTCGAGTGAAGTATTTCGGCAGGCATTCACGTCAATATTCATCAATATACGTGAAATTGCGTCAATATAAAGTACCAAACATCGCCAAAGTGCATCAATTTAATACACGTTATAATTCGCTCGCGCATATTGACTCCAAAAAGGGGCGAAATTTAGGTTAATTGGAGTCAATATGTGCGAGTGAATTTGTTGTGAGCTTTCACTCTTATTTTCTCGAGAATACTACTCCTTCCACAATTTTGCTTTCAAATGGCAGAGAGGGATCGAGACCGTTTGGAGGCATATCATGTTTCATAAACCCGAAGCATATGGTCAAATTTTAAATTTCTTAAGGCTTAAAGATTTTATTATCATCAAAACTAAATATTTTACAGTCATTGCCATGTACCTTATAATCCATATTTTACAGTTCTTGAACTAATGGAGGTAGTACTATGCAATAAGTCTCACAGAAAATGATATATACTAATGTTATTTTCACGGGTGATTTTAATTGTAGAATTGATCTTTCAAATGTCCCGAAACATTTACGAAACAAGACAGATATTCTATTAGAAATTTTAAATTCAAATGGCCATTTACTTTCTAATAGCCCTCTAGAAAAAACTTTTGTAAACGCGAATGCATTGGGTCAAGTACAATCGACCTGCTTTTTTATAAACCTAAGAATTTTACATTGATAAAGCATGTCATTATTTCTGAGACAAACTCGTCAATGTTAAAGAGTCGCCTACCCGGTGAAATTATTTTAAAACTTCCCTTATGAAAAAGGTGGATCCAATCTGGATCCAGTCTGGATCCAATTGGATCCAGGCGGGTCAGGAAATGATAGTTCCGAGCTTCTGCCACCAGATGACACCCTGACTCCACGGCACAGTAGGGCACAATTGGGCACAGTTAAGGTTCACAGTTAGGTAAGCTGTAATGCCCATGAGTATCCAGTAGGGCACAGTGTTTATATTAGGTACCCCAGAGCATCCTAGCTTTCTAAACTTGGCGTAACTTGGCACATTGAATACACTCTTTGAAGTTGTATCGACTATGAACTAGAAGGGGCTTAAATGATGCTTTAATTGATATATATAATATCCAACTGATATTTTTTTTCATTAAATAAACTACATTGGCAATATATCTAATTATTATCAAATTTTTTTATTAATTTTGGACTTTGAAAAAATTTATACCCGGATGGTAGCGCCATCTGTTTCTAAAAAATTGAAGTAAGAAAAAAAAAGCAACATACAACATATGATATGGGTGTCATTGTCAACAAAAACAGAGATGCTGTCTCTTTTTTATTGGAAAAGTCTGCTTTGCAGTCTTTAAAGAAGGTAAGAAATATATTAAAAAGTATATTGAAATAGCAAAGTTCTTTTTTTTCTAATAAATTGCTTCTTTTTTACAGTGCGATTATTACAAATTCTAACATCATGAGAGGCCCTATCATAGCTTTTCTTTCTCCAGCCCAGCCCGCCCCCTTGAATTCTCTCTTTTCTTTCAACACTGAGGAAGTTATGCCCAGGCTATAGCTACTTATGTGGTGAGTTAAATATTTACAAAATCTTTTCATATGTGTGTTATAATCTCATTTTCATAATTTTACAGGCAATGAATTCAACTCTGCTGCATGAAATGCTGATTAGTGGATTCTATCACCAGACATCATGGCCGCCAATATGCGGGATAGAGACAAAAGAGTTGCAGCTGCTAGCATCAATGTTTTAATTTTTTATGCTAGAGTACTCTGTTAATTACCATGATAAAATAAAAATATTTAAAAAACTACATTTTTTTAGTAATACGTTAACTTAATTAGCTTTAATGAAATGAAAAAATAAAAAATTAATAAGGATGAGAAGGGGCGGGGGAGAGCTACCAAGTCTAAACCATTGGTCGAACTGTGATTTTCACAGTTCGGCCATTTTGTGAGAATCACAGTTCAGCCAAGTGTCTTTGACTAGGTACCTCTGTGAATTTCACAATTGCGCCGAAGCACAAGGGGATTAACAACCGGGCTGCCAAGTTCAAATTACAATGTTAATAGAACACAAGATTGAACTTGGCACCTAACTGTGCCCAACTGTGCCGTGGAGTCAGGGCACTACAGTACAGAAAAAAATGTGGTGACAGTTAGAAAAGTGGTCAGTTACTTGAGTGCGACAAGAATGAAGATATTAGGCAGATACGGGAAGTTAAACTTAGTTATTTATTATTTAAGCTGTTTTGGGGGCTATTTACTTTGTGGGGTCTTTGTGGTTACAGGGTTTTAGAGACCGAGAGGGCTGTAATGTTACGTTATTGTTGACCATGGAGTCCCCCTGCAGCAAGCCTATGGTGGACACGATGCAGCGCTACAACAGTCAGTTATAACTTAAATATCTGTTAATATTCATATATATATTAATATATATATATTGACATATGTCAATATGGGTGAGTGAAACTGCTTGAAATTCACCATTTTTGATAAATAGCTGAAAATTTGTCAATATGCTTGAATGAGGCGTCAATCTACATGAGCCATACTTCAATATATTTCAATGTATGGGAATATGGGTGAGATTTTCACCCATATTGACGAATTATTCAGGTTTTTTTTTTCTCGTGGGAACCTTTTTTAGTGGTTGATGCCGTAATTGGTAAAATATGCATGGGATGGCTATTCATAGATTTCATAGTTCAGGCACACACACAGTTTTGTTATATACTTATTATATTATTGCGCTCATTTTTACTATATACTTTGGGAGGACCAAGGATTTTGTATGTATATAGATAGGTGATGGGTGATGGTACTGCCGTCGGTGACGAGGCACAGTCGTGAGGAGCAAGGATAGTACCAGCCACCTTGGTGAGGAGGAAGTGGGTGGCGGTTACAACAGTAACCAATGGGATGTCCGCCATCTTACGTTGGGGAACTTCCATACAGGGCTATTACTCTATTGAACCGGGTAAAGTCACTCACGACCGTTACAAAAAAAATTGGATTGTTGAAATTTGTAAACAAGAAAATAACCCCTTTTTAACCAATAGGAAGGCGTTTCAGCAAAACGGGTTATTTCTAAGCCTGATCAATCAGAATCCAGAATTGGGGCTCAATAAGCCGGAAGGGAGTGACTATACCCGGTTCAATAGAGTAATAGCCCTGCTTCCATATAGAGGCTTCAAGTGATGCGCTTTCGCTGCGCAACTGTTTAAATTGTCGCTAAGGTTCATCTTGCACTTGAAAATGAAGCAAAGTGTTTTTTTAACTTTTCTCGGTTATAAATCAAGTAAAAAATCTAAATCTTGAAATATCTACTGTATTTTTCAGTTTGGACCATTGTTCCGTAAAGGAATTTTCCCTGAAAAATCTTATTCTTAGTGAAAAAACGAAATCACGTTTTTTTTTACATAGGTTTGGTATAGCGGGTGGGATCACCGAAAAATCAGCTGACTTGAAGCCTCTATATAGTTTACAATGAGTGCGTTTGAATTCACGGGCCAGGGCCTGGGCTGAAGCGTTTTTTGTCGTCAAGTCATGGGGCCAGCCCGGCGGCCATTTTCCCTCCTCTCATGACGTCACTTCCTGGCTGGCCCAGGCTGACGCGGGCGGACTCTACAGTGCGCCTGAGACCTAGCTAGCGGACAGACTGGGAACTAATTATGACGAAATTATGACGTTTCATACCAGGCGACCAGGGTCAGCGCCATTTTACCCAGCCCGGGCCAGCCCGGGCTGGCCCGTGAATTCAAACGCACTCAATGCAGATGCGGTTGCGCTCGGTTGCCATCTTACGTTGGAGATTTGCCTCAGTAGCTCTAATAAATTCTAATAATGCTATTGGTATAGAGATAACCTATCCATACATACAAAATCCTTGGGGAGGACGGCCTATAGGACAACTTATTGGTCTTCTTGAAGAACCTCGATACTCGACAATTTTCGCCAACCTTTGGGGAAGCCGCAAATGAGCCACGTGCTCGGGCCTTTTCTTTGAGGATCGTCACGTCAAAGATTTGACAGATAGCTAATAAAGCGGCATCTTTGACCGCGGTATCTTTGTAGCTGACTCTAGGCCAATCAAATGCGCTAGAAAAGTCATGTTCGTGACGTCACCGGGTTGAGGAAATGGCGGCGCGTAGGTGGCAAAAAAGTTAGGCCGTCCTCTTATATCCCTAGTCGAAAAATAAAGGCATGCAGTAGTCAAGTGGTGACTGGATACTGCTAAGTGATAATTTGAGCAGTGGTCAAGTAGTCACTGCCCAAGTGGTCGCAAGTAGTCACTTTCAAGTAGTCACCAGTAGTCACTTTCAAGTAGTCACCGGTAGTCACTTTCAAGTAGTCACCAGTAGTCACTTTCAAGTAGTCAAATTAAACGGTTTTTTAGTATTTTCTCGCGATATATCCGTCCATCATCACAATGCAGTTTTTTCGATCCCGTTTAAGCCAATTAACAGATAGATAAATTATAACTGGAACAAGTAAAGAAATTATTCTTTCACATTTTTAACTTGAATTATTAAAATGTAATTATAATACTTTGTAATAATTCAAGATAAAAACGTGACAAACAAATAGGACGAAAAACATCTATAATATACACATACCAATTTTACGCTCCATGCAATATAAAGCACTGTTTAAAACATTTTTACTTTATTAAATTATTCCTAACTTATTAATTTTAATTTAATTTCTTTAGTATTTTTTTAATTTTTTACAGCAAAATGAAGGAATAGTATTTTTTAATTCATACTTTATAAATAAAAAAAATATATAAATGAAAAAAAAACACGATGATTATTAAAGATTTATAATTATTATATAACAAATAAAATAATAATAAAATATGAACATCTTTGAAGAATAATTACCAACGGCTTTCATCTCGGCGTCTTTTTTTATCAAGTTCCAAGAGCCGATAAACATTGACTGTTTAAGGCTACCTAGCTAGAACAAATAATTTGACACAAAGTAACGAGAATTTTAATAAATAACATTTCATAATACGTTTTAGGTACTGAAAAGGTACTTATCTGATGTAAAACTGCTTGAAAAACAAATTGTTCCGGGAGCTCTGCACACACCCCGTCTCAAACGTGTTTAGTGCCACCATTTTAGATAACTTTCTTTATCACGAGAACCCCGTACAATTGACTACTTGGTAAGTGATCAGATCACTTTCTTAAGTAGTCAGAATTTTGTGACAACTAATAACTAATATGCGACTTAGCGACTATTATAGCGTGTAAAACTAGGGAGCTGCGAGTGTAGCGACAATACTTCAAATTTACAGATAACTTATATTCCACATTCCTAATATTCCTATTTCGGAATTTCATTCCCTGTGTTATTACTGTTATTGAAAATGGCTGCCAACGTTACGTACTGTTTATGTGGGCAGCCATATGATGCACAGCGATTTATGATAGAGTGTGATGTTTGTAAAGAATGGTTTCATGGCAGGTAGGTTTATCGCTAATTACTTGTTAGTATGCAACTTTCAAAACTTATTTACCATTATTCAAACAATGGATTAAACTCAAACCTGTGGACCCTTTATTTTGGTTTCATCTTCGTGACCAGAACATAATATCAGCATTATGCTGGAAACGATCCATTAAATCAGTTCAAGTTGTGCTAGACCTCATTCTTGGTTCTATTTAGAATTTAAGGGCATCCAATTTAGCTAGGTGTTAAAAATATTATGTAAAATAATTAACGTTTAAGCCACATATTTTTTTAGGTTAGGCTAGGTTAGGGTTGCCAACATTTGAAAATGCATGACTTATTAAACATATTAATACCCTACTGTATTTGTGTTTAATGAAAGACTTATATTTATATACATATATCAATATCATGAATCACTTTGAGGAGTAGGCTGCCAAAAAAAAAAAAAAGCGTTTACTGTTTATTAATTTCACGTACTGTACTTAATATTAACACAACACTGTTGATCCAGTGGTCCTCTACTGAGGCTGTTGCGGCAGCCAGCACTGTGCCAATTAACACTACAGTGCTGGTCTAACACATTTTTAATATGCATACAGTACACAGTTTTTTCTGGGAATCTTCAATACATATTTGAAAAATTTGGAGTTTGAGTGTGGGAGAGTATGCATACATTATTCTCGTTATATGATGTTATATCACTAAGCGAAGCAATGTCAAATGTGGTTAGTACTTGTGGGTGACCGTTCAAAGTAAAAATTACGTTGCTCTCTCCCTGGGGTAAATTCATCTTTTTTTTCCACTCGGTGCAGTGATAGATGTATTTGTGTGTGGTTCCCTATACTTTGGGCATCACTTTGGTCTATTGATAAAAAGTAGAGGCGTCCGTCATGTATGATATGTCATGACTGAGATTTTCCACTTTTCACCTTGGGAAATGCTGAGATGTATATTTAATGGTATACTGTACTCCGTTCAGCTAAAAATTTTCGATCCGGCTATACTGAAATTTAACATGGCTGTATCAGACATTTTTTATTCAAATGAATCAAAGAGAGTACACGTCATGCAGTGAATCGCGGAAAAAAAACCCTCGGAAAAAAAACCCTTGTATTAAAAAACCCTTGAAAAAAAACCCTAGGAAAAAAAACCCTCGGGGATAAAAAACCCACGGAAAAAAAACCCTTCGCTGAAGGAGCAGCCCCAAGGAGCATTCGTGGCGTAGTAGCGCGGTAGCGAGGTTTCACGGTGTGGGGAGCTCATCAAAATGTAGAAGTCTACGCGGCGATGTTGTGGAAGTTAACTATTATCTGTATAGTAATTCCAACTGTGTTTTTAGTTAAAAATTATTTTATAAACATATGTTTTCTAACTTCGAATATTATATATTGGATATAAAATAATTAAAATAAAAAAGTAATAAAACAAAAAAAGTCGTCGTCCCACTCGTATTATTATTATATAACATATAGACATAAAATGAACATTTGAAAATTATAATATCTAATAGGTTAATTAATTAAGTGATTCAATAATTATTATTAACATGACTAATGAGACTAATCAGATATATGATATCTTATGTAATATATATTATTGGAACATATATAATGATAATCTGTCAAAATATTAGGAAAAAAAAAAAAAACGTGAAACCTCGCTACCACACTACGCCACGAATGCTCCTTGGGGCTGCTCCTTCAGCGAAGGGTTTTTTTTCCGTGGGTTTTTTATCCCCGAGGGTTTTTTTTCCTAGGGTTTTTTTTCAAGGGTTTTTTAATACAAGGGTTTTTTTTCCGAGGGTTTTTTTTCCGCTTACCCATGCAGTATATAATATGTCGACGTGGTAGCGCCCATTTGTCCCATTTGCTTTCGGAAAAGTTCGGATTTTAATTTATTTACGCTATGCAGAGCCATCTTTTGAGTGTTTCCAGAAGCTCTATCAATGCTCTATCGGCGCGTCTATCGATTTTAGTACGAAATTTACACAAAAGTTGGCTCTGCATAGCGTAAATAAATTAAAATCCGAACTTTTCCGAAAGCAGATGGGACAAATGGGCGCTGCCACGTCGATGTACTGTATTGTATGAATGACTCATATAAATCATAAATCTGTCATAATTCTTCATTGCTTTTCGATTGTTCAACAATATAAGCACGTCAAATACATATGAATCACAGTCAAGTTGAAAGTACGTTAATATCATACTAATAAACAAAACAAACATATCGATGGTGTTCCGTCAAAATGACTAACTCATTTTATCGCGCCTTCTCAAAAACGACTAACTCGTTTTATCGCGAGCCGAGATGGTCGCTTTTGCACAATGGGTTTCCAGGTATACATTTTTTTTATACCTGGAAACCCATTGTGAAAAACCGACCATCTCGGCTCGCGATAAAACGAGTTAGTCGTTTTTGACGGAACACCATCGATATAATATAATGATACCGGTCCAATTCTTAGAAAGTTATATGCTGTATTTTATAATTTTCAAAAAGCCTATAGGAATAATGATGATTAATAATTATATTAAACAAATTATGTTATATATGCATAAGCCTGCAATTAAATCTCTAAATATTTCAATTTTTTTTAAGAACAAATAGTAAAATGATTTATTTAAATTTGGTGTACTGTACGTATTATTAGGCGCCACGGATCAAACAGGTTTATATCCAAGACAAACTGGGCTTGAATTTTTGACCCTAGGTTAAATGAACAGTAATTTTTTAGATCATTTTTAAACCTGGATTTGGAAAGTAAACCACATTTACTTGTCTTTCTGAATCAAGGTTCAAAAGCAATCTAAAAAAAAATATATATTGTTCACGTAACCGAGCCTCAAAAATTCAATCTCAGTTTGACTTGAATATAAACCCGTTTGATCCACAATGCCTCTTATAATTGTATTAAATTAATATTCTCTGTGGCTAACTTGCAGACTGCAAGCATGCACAGCTATATATATATATATATATATATATATATATATATATATATATATATATATATATATATATATATATATATATATATATATATATATATATATATATATACACACATATATATATATATATATATATATATATATACATATATATATATATATACATATATATATACATACATATACATATATATATACATACATATATATATATATATATACATACATATATATATATATATATATACACACACACACACACACACATATATAACTGCACTAATTTATTTTAAAGGAAGAAATAACATTGCAGTGTGCCCTGCTTTCAGCTGTGTGGGAGTTCTGGAACTTTATGCATCGGACATTGATAAGTTTCACTGTCCACGATGTGCTACAGTTTGTGGACCATCACTGTGTAAGTATAATCACATCTTGATTTATTTTTAATCTATAGTACCTGATTGTTCTAATAAACTGCCTTTATTTCCAGACAAACTACGCACAAATTTCCATCGCCATAACTATTATGATTCAGAGGCAGACAGTAAACCAGTGCAGACTGGTACTCAAATATTCATTGACGAGCTGAAAACACGGCATTTTCCAAGGTAGTGTATTCACATTTGGGCTATTAATTTTGTTGGAAAATTTATTATTAACTACTCATTTATTGATTTATATTGAAAGAAGAGATACTTCCAACACAAAAAAAAAATTCAACAAAGAAACAAGTTACAATTTTATAAAAATAGTTTTAGAGCTCCTCCATATAGAAACCAAATCCAAAGAATTCTATCTCTCACTGGTTCTCCAGAGAAAAATCACGAAGTCAGAGAATGCTTTATATAACGTTTAGCCTTACCTGACAAACAACCTCAAATTACTCGAAAAAATATACTATTAGGTGGTGTGAAAAAATAAAGCAATTTCCGTGGCTCAAGTGTTAACCCAATCCTTTTGTTCCTTCTACTCTTCCTGTGTATACTTGTTTTGCGATTCGTTCTTCATCAATTCTCTCAACATTTCCAAATCACCAAAGCGTATTATGTTCATACTTGTCAGTTATGCTTTCCTTCACTCCGCACTCCTTCATCACCCATGTATTTCTTACTCCATCTAGCTTGGTTTTACCACACATATTCCGTAAGAAACTCATGCCAGCTGCATTTAGCTTACTCCTATGCTTAGCTAGCTAGCCATATTAGACAATAGCTCACTGCGAGACAACCCGGCCATACTACCCACGATCCTCCTACCAGCGCTCACTCTCTTATCAATCTCTCCATCTACACTTGCGTCCTCCCAAAACAATCTTCCCAAATTTGCAAATTTTATTATATTTGTCCATGAAATTAAACATGCCATCCTAAGAGTAAAACAGTTTTCACCTTTTGCTGGAAGCTTTATTTTTTAACTAGTCGTCGTTGATTTCTAATGACTTATTCAACATTTTGACCCTGTACTCCATACCCGCAGAATTGAAAATTAATGTATGTATTTTGAGGCAGGTGGACCTCTTTTCTAATTATATTAACATTCTTGAGCTATGGATTCTGCATATTCTTCTATTACAACAACAATGGATATGACATTCTGATGACCAAAATCAATGATACCACTCCACTTATCGAATTAACTTGATGCCTACCACATATAAAGCATACACACGCAATGCATTATTCAGTATAGCTTTGTGGTAATTAGTCCCGGCTTAGCTTTAATAATAATAACAATAAATATTCATTGAGCAAAAGAAGAAAACCATTATACAGTGCTATTAAAGAAACAGTGCTTAGTGGGTGACTAAAGTAGAGAATATTCACAAAGTGTTCAGTGGCGCTAAAATAAAAGCAACATTTTAATCTGATATTTTGGATAAAATACATTTGGCACTCAACTTGAAAGCAGCAAGCAACTATGAATTTTTAATGTCCAGTTTGCTAGTGTCTTGAGCTCTTCTTATGATATATGAGTACTGTGTTAAAAAAAAAATAATAAAATAAAAAATCCAGCTTTAAATAGTCTAGTCCATCAATAAATCTGATGAACTGTATTACTGTATGAATATACTGCATAAGGGTAAGATAACGCCACCAATGTTAAAAAAAATCCGTCCCACAAAAATTCTGAAAACAAAAATTAAAATGTTCTCCTCTACACCCCCTATCAGTAGCTAAAATATCAGGTATTAAACACACTTTTTGTGTTTAATATTTTTTTTTTTTTTTTTTAAATATCAGGTATACAAATACGATCTAGTTTTTGAGTTATGAATTTTTGAAGTTGATTAATTTAACATGGAAGTTCCATTTCGCCATGTTAAAGTAGTCAACTTTAAAAACTCATAACTGAAAAACTAGATCGTATTTGTATACCTGATATTTTAGCTACTGATAGGGGGTGTAGAGGAGAACATTTTATTTTTTTTTATTTTTTTTTTTTTTCAGAATTTTTGTGTGAGGGATTTTTTTTTAACATTGGTGGCGTTATCTTACCCTTAAAAGAAATGTAAAAATATACTTATTTTATTTATTTGTTATTTTTATTTTTATTTTTTTTTTTCAGTTCCGAAGGTGTTGTGCGTCATATGCGAGGCCAGCAGCTCTCATTACCGTACCTTATGCAAAATGGGTTCACGGATCCAGTGCTTGTGGAGCATAAAGAGGGGCTTGGGCTTGTTGTCCCTCCAGAGCACTTCTCCTTGCGTGATGTTGAGAGACACTTAGGTAATTGTCAGAACTTGCCCTATTTTCCCCTAAATGAGCAATATAAATTAGGGCTTGGTGATCAAAATGCATATAAATAAATCATTTCAATCTAATCTAAATTTGTTTTTTCCAATTTATTTTATTCATTATTTTCTCTTTTTTTTTTTTTTTTCTCTTTTTTATACAAATTAATTATTTGAAAAAAAAATCGAACTAAGCGATATTTATTTTTTAAAAGTAGATAGAAACACATATGATAGAAAAAGATTTGTTGGGAAGGGAGATAGTTCGAGCTTTTAGCCGTCAGTGACCCAGCAAAGAGAGAAAAATTAATTAAAACAACGCTATGCGTGTATATTAGGTTTGACTCGCCGCTCGTTTTAGAGAGAGAGAGGGATTTTTTTGGCTTGATCAGCTAGTTTTTGCTAGCAAAATCGTCACACAAATAATACATTTGGTGCGCCACTCTCTAGCCATGGACAGCTGTTTCGGCCTACTGGGCCTCATCAGCATGGCGAAGAGAGAGAGGCAGCAGCTCCCAGCCAGGTCTACATGAGAGCAAGACTATCGAGCTACTGCCAAAGTAGCAGAGTTCGCGCGGCCTTTTATACCGGCGATCCGAGTCTCGCAATTATAGCGCGACTCTTCATTGGCTGCTACTTTGTGGGCGCTAAAAGTTTAAATATGTAACGCTATCGCAGCAAAAACCATTGACAAACCAGGGATTTGAAATAAAAGGTAGAGATAGTGGGATTTGATAGAGGGTAAAAGATGGACAACACAGGAGAAGGAAAAGGAAGAGAAAATCGAACTAGCGATATTAATTAATTATTTGAAAAAAAATCGAACTAAGCGATATTTATTTTTAAAAGTAGATAGAAACACATATGATAGAAAAAGATGCTGGGTCACTGACGGCTAAAAGCTCGAACTATCTCCCTTCCCAACAAATCTTTTTCTATCATATGTGTTTCTATCTACTTTTAAAAAATAAATATCGCTTAGTTCAATTTTTTTTCAAATAATTAATTAATATCGCTAGTTCGATTTTCTCTCCCTTTTCCTTCTCCTGTGTTGTCCATCTTTTACCCTCTATCAAATCCCACTATCTCTACCTTTTATTTCAAATCCCTGGCTTGTCAATGGTTTTTGCTGCGATAGCGTTACATATTTAAACTTTTGGCGCCCACAAAGTAGCAGCCAATGAAGAGTCGCGCTATAATTGCGAGACTCGGATCGCCGGTATAAAAGGCCGCGCGAACTCTGCTACTTTGGCAGTAGCTCGATAGTCTTGCTCTCATGTAGACCTGGCTGGGAGCTGCTGCCTCTCTCTCTTCGCCATGCTGATGAGGCCCAGTAGGCCGAAACAGCTGTCCATGGCTAGAGAGTGGCGCACCAAATGTATTATTTGTGTGACGATTTTGCTAGCAAAAACTAGCTGATCAAGCCAAAAAAATCCCTCTCTCTCTAAAACGAGCGGCGAGTCAAACCTAATATACACGCATAGCGTTGTTTTAATTAATTTTTCTCTCTTTGCTGGGTCACTGACGGCTAAAAGCTCGAACTATCTCCCTTCCCAACAAATCTTTTTCTATCATATGTGTTTCTATCTACTTTTTTTTATACAAATACAGTATTTGATTAACCCATTGTTTCCCAGAGACTTTTTTCTGCTTTTTTGGACAAAAATTACGTTATTTTGAATTTCTATGGTGGACTTGTTTTTAGTCAAACTGCTACGAATTTCAAGTGGACTTATACTTTCAAGTGGACTTATACTTTCTCGCACGAGGTGAATTTAACAAATTGGTCATACCTTAATTTTAAAGGCCAGGGTATGGTTCAGGGGTGCACACAGATTGGGAGAAAATATATAGCCACAATTTCTTGAAATTTTCAGAATTGGTAAAATGGCCATAAAAAACATAAAACTGATTTTAAAAAAGTCGTCAGGTTCATAATCTGAGATGACCCTGAAAACATTAAATATTAAAATTTCGCAATTTTTAGTTGCAGATTTGTACTCTAGAGGGTCAAATAAGTATAGATAGAATGATATCTTTAAAGCTTCGGTTGTGAAAAACAATTCAGGCTCCACTTCACCCTGAAAAAGGGTCGATTTGAAATGGATATTTTCTGGACGTGTAAAATATTAATTCCCACTAAGTTGACCATTGTGATTCCAAATTTGACACGAAAAATTATTATATCTCATTATTTAACATTGTCAGTGTCATTTCAGGGTCAAAAGCACCCTATTAGAAAAAGCAAATGTCACCACCTGAAGGTTCATATTTTTTAACTTACATTTTAAAACTTAAAAAAAAAAAATAGTTATATTTAGGTCCTATTGTAAAAGGGTTCTCTAATGACTCTGAAATAAACCCAGGGTACGCCCTTTCACCTTTTTTTATGAGGAGCGATGAAAGAATATGCTAAAAATTTAAAGGTACAATTCTTGTTTCTCAGAGTAAAATAACATCTGAAAATGGACGCTTTAAGGGTCAAAGGTCAAATTTTAGGGGTGCAAAAAAACATCTTATAAGATACCGTGTGGACGACATTTGATGAACTAGCCTCTTTGTCTTTAATGTTCATTTGGGCATATCGTCCCTCATCTGGATCAATGAGCTGTCTGCTTACCAGCATTGTGTGCTTTATACCATCATAGCAGACAGCTCGTTCTTGCACCCAAATCTTGGTGAAGAAACTGCTCATTATTCCGGATAAGGGATGACATCCCAACTAATTCATATATGAGTAATGATGATTTACTATTAATTTATTGTTACGAGAATGTAATTTCTCTTTTTGTGGCTGTTTTAGGTCCAGATAGAGAGATTGAAGTGATAAATGTAACTTGCCAGAGAGATCATAAGATGAAATTGCATGACTTTGTTGAATATTTCCAAAGCAACAACCGAGATAAAATTCTGAACGTCATTAGCCTGGAATTCTCCAGTACATCGTAAGACCTATTCTGCTCATATTTTTTCTTAAGTGCAGTTAATTACACAGTTTTTCATTTGTTAATATGCTTATAATTTTGCACTTCATTGTCTTCAGTCTAAAGAAAAAAATAAATCATTACACCATGAATCTAAAACTGAATTATTACTATGTACAGTATAAATAATGCTCCTTCTTTTTATTTAGTCTGAGTGATCTGGTAGAAGCCCCCTACATTGCTCGCAAGCTAGATTGGGCCAGTATTGTGTGGCCAAGAGATCCACCACCAGATTTTGAGTATACCAAACCTGCTGTGCAGAAATACTGTTTAATGGGAGTAGAAAACTCTTATACAGACTTCCACATTGACTTTGGTGGAACCTCTGTGTGGTATCATGTACTTCGAGTAAGTGTTGTTGTTCTCTTCTTTCTTGCATGTGCCCATCAATTCATAATTTTAGTGACAAGTTCTGTTGTTTGTTTGAGTTTTCTTTTTTTGCGACAACATGTTGTGATTTTGTAATTTATTTGTCGGCTTTATTGATTTAGACTTGAGATTTTCCATGTCATTACTGATATCTTTAATAGTGTTTTATAACTATGATATGTTTACATGGACGTCTACAGATTATAATGAGAAAATAGTTAAAAAAAATTTAGTTCAGGGGTCTTGTTCCCTTCTCTCTATGATCAGTAGCATTCACTAAAATAAACAACCTGCAATTTTTTTGTCATAATCCTCCAGGTAAATAATGAACTCTGAAGGTCAGTTGACTTAAGCAGCGCTTCTAGTGGAGTTTCTTATTTATCTGGGCAAAGGTGAACAATGCAGGCTGCCTAAACCGCAGCTCGCTTCTGTTCTAACCCACAAATGTACATGAGACTGTCAAAATCAAATCAAATCAACAACATTTGAATAAATGCTACCTTTCAGGTGTTGTGATAAGGAATATAGAATATAAAATCATGTAAATTTCCAGTTTTGAATATATGACAGTCTCGTACAGTTGTGGGCTGAGAAGAGTACACAGTTCCTGTATGTCTCAATGTATGGTACTGATCAATGAAAGAGGCTTGTTTTTGTCACCAATGAAATTTCCTATATTCTCTAGTTGATAGTAAAGTTTTTAAAACTTGGTGATTGAATTTAAATGAAGTTAAAATAAAATATTAAAAATTTCAACTTCGAATGATTTTTTTGTAATTTAACTGACCTACAAATCTTGTGAAATATTTTTTTTAATTTTTAACAAAGGTTGAATCATGTGCACTTAAATGTTTTATTTCATAGGGAGAAAAGGTATTTTATCTTATCCAACCAACCCTTGCCAACTTGTCTCTGTACCAGAGGTGGATGACATCAAGTACACAGAGTGAAACTTTCTTTGCTGACCAGGTACAGTAAAACCACAAGTATTTAATTTTTATTTAACAAGAAATATCTCATCAAACAATCTGAGGAATATAGTAATTATGTGTTCAACATTTCAAGTTACAAAGCACTTTAGAGAACATAAAAAGCATAAAAACATGGTGGCTCTATTTATTATGGTGGTTTCACGTATTTGGATTTTCAAATTTGGTGTGTAAATGGTTCCATTTTAATACATGATAAATGGCTATATAGTATATATATTATGATCAACGATTTTATTCATTTATTTTCATTTAAGTTTTGGCTGCATTCTTCTATATAGTAACATCAGGATTCCTTGCTTAGCTTTTCACTTACTGTATTACAAGTTACATACTGCATAATTGATATTCTGTCAAAATTTCCCTCTTATTCCCACCCTTCAAATCTGAATAAAGTAAAAAGTATATAAAGAGTAACTTCATTTCATATTTTCATTTGAGTTGAAAGTGTGAATAATTTTGCTCAAGTGTTTGCATTTTGTGTTGGTAGGTGGACCATTGCTATAGGTGTGTGGTACGGCAGGGTTTTACACTGCTTGTCCCCACTGGCTGGATTCATGCAGTGCTGACACCAAAAGATTCCCTTGTGTTTGGAGGAAACTTCTTGCACAGTCTCAATATTCCAATGCAGCTCCAGTAAGTGTCCAGTAGTGTACAGAGATATAAACAGCCCACAATGTTTTGCTTTTATTGCACAGGTAAATAAATTGAAGTTAAAAGTACAGGTGACCTTAGCAACACATGCAACTTTTCTTGATCTACCTCTGACGTAAAGGCAAACATTGTGGGCTGCCTACTAGTGACATATACAAAATTATGTATTTTATATTAATAAAAAAAAATGTAAACAGATAAGATAATTTTGCTTCAAAATGAGGAGAGCAGTAGATTACATGAAAACGGTTTATTTAAAAGAACTTTTCGAAATAGCTCTCCATAATTCTATTATTTCATGACACAATTTCATTTGTGGTTTAAACCAAAATATTTGAATTTTTACTACCAGTTTTAGCACATAGTTGACAATCTTTCACAAGCTAGTGTATAAGATGATTTACTTTCCTACAAACCTGGCTGAGATAAGTTTGTCTTTGTTTTGTTAGACAAAACCAATAGCAATTTCCTTTAAGTATTTTATCATGCTAAATGAGTATTCAATAATATATTGATACACTTGTCAATATTAATTCATTGTTATCCTTACTCTCAAGCAAAACTACTGTAAGTTTAGCCATAATAATTTATTTATTTATTTTAATATTTAATTTATATAATAAGTTATTTGTTAATTTATTTGCTGGTAATGTTATCTAATAAAAATTTTGTTTGTTCTGTGACTATAGAGTGTATGAAATTGAGAAGAAAACCAAAACTCCAGAGAAGTTCTGCTACCCATTGTTTGAGACCATCAACTGGTTTGCTGCATGCAAGCTGTTGCAGGACTTGAAAGAGTATAACAACAAGGGTACCAAGTGTCCAACTCACTTGCTGCTGGGTGTCAAGGCGCTCATCACAACACTCAAGCTGTGGAGTCAAGACCGTGATGTGAGTGCTGTCATCTGTCTCTTAAGTTTTATGGCATTCTTTTTTCTCTTTCTTTTCTACATATTGCTATTTGCTATTACACAATTGTTACATGATACTATATTATTGATATGCCAATACCTTTTAAATCAAGCGTGCCTCATAAATTAAAACTTGTGCTGTCCTATCTTTTATAATCAGGTCATTTTCCTCATGGTGTTGCAGTTCAATAAGACACGCAGGGAAAACATTCCAAATGGAATTCAAAGTCAGAAGGTGCTCAAAGATTTGAGCAAGGAGATTCGTCATGCAGAACGGTATCTAAACTCGTTGAACCCTCCAAAGCCTGAGAGAGAATCAAAGAGAAAAAAGAAAAAACCCATTGATAAAGATTTTGTGGACATCACTCAACCTCTCAGTCTTCAAAATCTTCAGGAAGTAAGCATCGTTTAATTTTTCATATTCATCATTAATATGTATTTATACATAAAATATTGATAATTATGTTGACACCAAAGCCAGCCTGAAAGTGTTCATGCTTACATGCCCATTCCATCACTGCAGGAGTGTAGGAAACACTTAGCCCTAATGTCAAAATATAATCCTGGCTCAGTTGGGCCTTTTGGTGGCACTTTCATTTTTGTGGTTGGAATTAAAAATAAATAACAATTTTTCAATATTAACATTGATGAAGTGGAAGAATTAAGTACAATATATTTAATAACTTTAAGGTAGTAAGCTATGTCAACTATCACAAGTTAAGGAAGGGGTAGCAATTACTGAATGGAAACAATCTTATTTCAAAATATTAGCATATTTTGTTAAAAATAAATCCACAACAACCGCTGCTTTAGATTTTTTTTTTTTAATCTACTGCAATCAACAATAAAAACAAATTATAGCGTTTTTTTTTTTTTTTTTTTTTACGTATCTAAGCATTTGACACATTAAATAAAGTATTGTAGTCAATAAGCTTAAAAATATTGAGGCTTTTGATAAAGTTAAAATTTAATTCATTTGTATCTGTCTTATCGTCAGCAAATTGTTAAAATAAACCAGTTAAAAGATAGCCAAAAATTAGAAGTAAAATCAAGCACATTTCCCCTAACATTAGAAGTGTGACGGGGGAAAAATCGCCCCAAGCTTATTTACAGTTAACACAATGACCTGGCTAATTGTTTGCAGATGTAGAAATGGTTGAGTATGCTGATGTTGCAGTGGCTTAAAGGGGGTGTGACTTTTCAAAATTAAAAATTCACCAAAAAATCTTCTTTCCAAAAATGTAAATTTCACTTTCCTCCGACTCCCCGTTCCTTCCATACCGCCCGGTCAAAAGTCTACTATGACGTCACATTACTTAAGGTCGCGCGCAAGAAAGCAAGCAAGCAAGTGGCGGCGAGCGCTAAAATCCACGTTTTCGCGTCTTTAAGCCCGCCTAGCAGCCGACAGCAAAGAGATAAAAATTATCCGCCACGGGATGATTTTATCTAAAGAACATTCTGCGTTTGTATCCGCTTTCGGCATTTCTTCATTTTAATTAGGAAATTAAATATCACGATGCAAACTCAAATTTTTTACAGATTTCTTTTGTCAACTGACTTCAAACACAAAATATTTTATCAAGCATCTAATAACTTTATTGTAGACACACGTATTGGATTGACATATTATATATGTACAGTGCATACGACTTATATTATGTATATGGTATTTCAACAGTATTTTAATTACCTATGATTTTAGCCGCAGCCTTACATTATATAATTATAAAATCACGGCAAACACGCAACAAAAACTGTTTTTATTTTGTGCATGATCGCTATTTATTTACTTTCTTCGACATTTGTATTTAAGTTATATAAATATGCAGCATATATAGTGATTATTCGATATTAACATTATTAATTATTAATACAATATACTTTAAATTATTATATTTAGTCTAACATACATATAAGGCATTATATATATCTTTTATTGCACTCATTATACGCTTGCTATTATGCATATACGGAAATTTATAAATAATTATGTGCAGTGATAACAATCTGAGAGATAACGTGGAGGAGGCGAAGTTATTGAATGCTGATGCAAAACAAATTTTTACAAAACTGAACTGAAAAAATCTCCCTACATTCTTGCTCCCTTATGTGTGCGGCCGGAACTGTCCGCTGACACTGAAAGCCAGAGTAAGCCCACGTGTCTATAAAGAAACAAAACTTTATACCATACAAATACTATATTATATAATGTTAATTGTTATTTAGACGAAATATAATATAGTATGTATAGTACTGTACGTTCAATCGGTTCAATGATTTTAGATTTTACATATTATTATAAATACAAATAATGAACAAATTTTTAATTCGATTTTGAGGCAAAAATATATAATTATTTATAATTGCAAAGTTTTGTTTCTTTATAGACACGTGGGCTTACTCTGGCCTTCAGTGTCAGCGGACAGTTCCGGCCGCACACATAAGGGAGCAAGAATGTAGGGAGATTTTTTCAGTTCAGTTTTGTAAAAATTTGTTTCGCATCAGCATTCAATACCGTCGCCTCCAAGTACTTGGAGTTGCACGTTGTCTCTGAGATTGTTATCACTGCACTTTTAGTTAATTAAATCACATAATTTTTTTTATAAATTTCCGTATATGCATAATAGCAAGCGTAATGAGTTCAAGAAAATATATAAAGCCTTATATGTTTGAACCAACTTGCTGCCAGATGATCCCCGTCGATTGAATCGCGGTAAATATTCTGGTGCCCGAGTCTGCTCTGCTGTGCTAGAATTACGCTGGAATTACGTACTAGAATTAAATTACAGAAACCCTAATATTATTAGTATTCTTACTTTGAGCTCTGAATATAAATAAAGCTTTTATGTTATATTATTTTAACTCAAAAGGAAACAAAGTTTCCATCTATACATTTGGACCGGAAACACCTTTATATATTATACATAAATACATATATATATATATATATTACATATTACATATATATATATATATATATATATATATATATATATATATATATTATATATATATATATATATATATATATATATATATATATATATATATATATATATATATATATATATATACAATGACACTGAATATTAACAACAAGAATTAAAAGCAGAACTGGTGTGATATTATGCATGGGGCAGCCTCTAAGTTGAAGATTAATTATAATTATTAACAATTATTTCGTGATTATTATAAAAAATATAATAATTTAAAGTATATTGTATTAATAATTAATAATGGTAATATCGAATAATCACTATATATGCTGCATATTTATATAACTTAAATACAAATGTCGAAGAAAGTAAATAAATAGCGATCATGCACAAAATAAAAACAGTTTTTGTTGCGTGTTTGCCGTGATTTTATAATTATATAATGTAAGGCTGCGGCTAAAATCATAGGTAATTAAAATACTGTTGAAATACCATATACATAATATAAGTCGTATGCACTGTACACATATAATATGTCCATCCAATACGTGTGTCTACAATAAAGTTATTAGATGCTTGATAAAATATTTTGTGTTTGAAGTCAGTTGACAAAAGAAATCTGTAAAAAATTTGAGTTTGCATCGTGATATTTAATTTCCTAATTAAAATGAAGAAATGCCGAAAGCGGATACAAACGCAGAATGTTCTTTAGATAAAATCATCCCGTGGCGGATAATTTTTATCTCTTTGCTGTCGGCTGCTAGGCGGGCTTAAAGACGCGAAAACGTGGATTTTAGCGCTCGCCGCCACTTGCTTGCTTGCTTTCTTGCGCGCGACCTTAAGTAATGTGACGTCATAGTAGACTTTTGACCGGGCGGTATGGAAGGAACGGGGAGTCGGAGGAAAGTGAAATTTACATTTTTGGAAAGAAGATTTTTTGGTGAATTTTTAATTTTGAAAAGTCACATCCCCTTTAAAGTACCGCTGATAAGGAGTAAGCAGGGAAAAAAAAAAAATGTCTGAAAAAACATTGAAAAACAGTGGTGTGAAATAATGAATTAGATTTAATGGATAAAAGGACAGCTTTTATAAAATTTCATTCACATAGAAATGAGTGTTAGTTGCAAATCCCCTTCTTCCATTTCTGATGAGGTTCATATTTTACTGATAGCAAGTGAACAACAAACTGCTTGAAATCATTAAAAGCTGTTTTTGCAACTGATAGCCTCAAATATTCAATCATAAATAATGATTGAATCTGAAAAATCACTCAATCAGTAGGGTATAAAATTTTCAGGCTTTAATATTCATGAGTATTTAAATAGCATTTAAACTGGCAAACTCATATCTAATCAGTAATAAAGAGATAATAATTGAGCTTTATTATTATTGCTATTAAATTTTGGACCACATGACCCACCTTGTTACCTTTTCTATACATAGTATGTAGTTTTATGGGGTTTTGTCTATCCTTTTGTAATTAAATAGGAAGAACAAAAACAACAAATACTGTATATACAGTATGATGTAACAAAAATATGCTAGCTAACATTTTGAAATAAGATTTTTTTTTTTTTTTTTCATTCTGTAATTGTTACCCCTTCCTTAACTTGTGATAGTTGACAGAGCTTACTACCTTAAAGTTATTAAACAACCTGTTCTTAATTATTCCACTTCATTAATGTTAATATTGGTTGTGTGTGTTTTTGTTTTTTTCACGTTCACTACGTTTACATGACGGTGTTTAATGCGTATTCGTTGACGACGGATAATATTATTCTTATGAGGCGTCGTGAACGAATACGCATTAAACACCGTCATGTAAACGTAGTGATTGAAATATCCAATTACTAAGTTTAAAAAAAAAAGTAATTTTTATCTTAATGAAATCATTAACCTTGCAGGAGAAAGCACCATTGAAACTAAACATTAAGAACATCAATAAGAAGATGCAGCAAGGCTCTCTAAAGCTTACTCTACCCAAACCTGCAATGTATCCATACACTACTCAACCAGTTGCAGCTGTACCTGAGACACAGGTCCAAGTCAAGACAGAGCATGTCAATGGGCGAGGCACTGTGTTACGCTTCAAGCTAGGGTTTGTACCTGCATCATAAAATCATATGATTACTAGATAGTACTTAACTTTTGCTTTCTCCCCACCTTTACCTCTTTCTTACCTATTTTTTCTATTCTGATATTTAAAATTACTGTCTTTTCTTTTACTATTCAATAAAATATAATATTCTCTTTGTTTTTTTGTTCAAATATAGAAACAGAGCTGTGACAAAGGATTCAGTGTATGATTTTCATGACAGTGACGAAGACCACCTTTTAATAGATGAGAGACCAAAGAAACTGCGACAATCTAGTAGTCCTGAGAAACGGGTTCAAAGTATGTATTATAATTGTATAATTATGGACTGTTTTTTATCGCTTATCCCTAAATTCTTGAAGCAACTTTCTGATAAGTGTGCATTATTTATTTATTTCAATTATATTTTACAGAGCAAGTCAAAATTCATGTCCTCTTTATTGTTATGGATTTTGCATTGAAAGATTGTTTGTGAAGCTTTGAAATTTTTTTACTCTGATGGCTTAATTACCTTAATTATGATCCTGGTCCTGGTGGATTATTGTCACTATGGTGATTAATTTTTTTTATGATAAAAAATAAATAAATAGATCAGAACAAAATGACTGTTCACTTTCTGAAGCAAAAAAAAAAAAAGTAATTATTCGGTCCAGTTTTTGAGATATTAATTTTTTTAGTTGAAAAAGATTTGACTAATGGCCGCCAGATTTCCAATGATATTCTCACTATTTATATCCTGTATATCTC
Source organism: Siphlonurus alternatus (assembly GCA_949825025.1). Classification (NCBI taxonomy): domain Eukaryota; kingdom Metazoa; phylum Arthropoda; class Insecta; order Ephemeroptera; family Siphlonuridae; genus Siphlonurus; species Siphlonurus alternatus. The sequence continues at coordinate 25,109,270 of OX463788.1, read as the reverse complement.
AAAAACTAGATTGCTAATTTTTTTTTTTTTTTTTGGCTGAATATTTATGCTATAATTTAAGGAAGATTTACTATAATTTTCAGAGTGATTCACCATCTCCTAAGATTGTTAACAATAATCCTTAAGTTGCAATTTTTTATTATTATTATTATTTATTTATTTTTTGTTTTTTTCAACCCTTCTGGAGGTCTCAAGCCCAAAAATCATCAATTCGTATGGGATTCATATTAAAGTAGAGCTAATGCCAATGACTTTAAATTTTGGAGTTGGTATTTTCTAAAACAGTTTGAGTTTCAATATAGAACCAAAATAGAAAACGATTCAACAGTAGGACCCATCGGATGTGTCAATTAAAATGGGGTCTTAACTTACAAAAAAAAAAAAAAAAAAACTATCAAAAGTCAAAATTTCGTGGACAGGTGGTATTGTTATGGAAAATATTATTACATAATATATGGTGATGTTATGTGGCTCAAGCTTAAACAAAAAACTGTTTCAAATAAAATTATTTTACCGAACCAGTTTACTGTCTGAAAATGCAGAAAAACTATTATTTTACCTAACATTAAAAAAATTCTCGGTTGTCTCACAGGAAATTGGTTTTGTAATAGAATTATTTGGAACATTTCTGGTAGAACATCATCTTATATTTTTCATACACCTGTCCATAAACTTTCTTAAAGTAAATCGAGGTTCTTTGTCACGTAAGACCCCTGATTAAAATACTTCTTCTGGCTTTTTTTTGTGTGTGTGTGTGTGTGTGTGTGTTTGGTTTGGTATTGAGAAGCAGTAAAACTTATTTTGGAAAATGTTAGAGCTCTAAAATATTGGTATTAGCTCTACCTTAAATCATTTCTTAACCATTTCTTGTATTTTATGCATGCAAATCATTATTCTGCATACATAGACGAGAATCGGCTCTTTTAAATAATACACACTTAAGGATATATAAACAGGGAAGAGTTAACATGTAAGATGCATTCCAGATTATTAACATGCTTTACCAAAACAACAAGCAATTAAAAGGATAGTTTTACCTTGAATTTTTAATCTGACTTTTTTTATTCTAGATGACTAATGTTGTTTTGTGAAATGAAAATTATGGACATGATGCTAGCCGGAACAACTTTTGTAATGTTAATCTTTATAGGTGTATACCTGGTGAACGGCAGAAGCAGTAGTGGCCCAGAGCCTCTGGTGGAGATGGATGTAGCTGGAGAAGTTGATGTAATTTCTGATGGGCCCAAAAATGGAATAGATGAGCTATTAAAGGCATCTAGTTACAGTCTTGAAGAGGTGTCACAAATAGAAGAAGAACCAGAAGAAGAAAAAGAAGAAGAAGAAAAACCTAGGTTAGTCATAAACAGAATGAGGTAAGGGACATGTTTGTCTCTATTTATTTATTTTTATTTACTTATTTATTCATTAATTTATGTATTTATTTATTTTCTTCCCCCCTACTGTTTAGGGGAAGTGTAAGCTTGAACATTGCTTCAGCTAGTCCAGCAGAATCTGCAACTAATGAGGGGTAAGTTTGCATTTCAAATTTTCTTTATTTATGCAGCATCGGAAGAAAATTAGAAGTTAAATGAAATGAAATTAGTTACATATACATATATACACACACTATACAATATATACTATATGTAGCTCCAAGGACGTACACTTTAAATTTACTGTATGCAATGATATTGGTAAGTTTATTCAGTTTCATTGCGAAGTGGCTTTTCTTATTGTGCTTTGGGTGAGCACGGATGGCCATAGATTTGATGTAAAGTTGAAGCCCTGGTGTTCAAATGGGCTCTAACACCATATTCACAACAGTTCGTTAAAAAACAACAAAAAAAAAAGTAAGTAAGTAAGTAAGATAAGCTAAACTTTACTTTATTTTTAAACCCAGTAAAACACCAGTGCCTTGGTTATGGAGGTGCATCATATAGTATGGTGTTCAAACTGTTATGGAGTGTACAGAGTTAGTCATAAAGAGTGGGACAAAGTTATTGGTGCTACCGTTGCAAGTATGTGCTGTCCCACTAATTTTTACTGCGATTGTACGTTCTGATAATCATAGTTGTCTATGAAATTCTTCAGGTCTGGACCTGCCTCACCCTCAACTCGAGAGGCCATAGCAGGGATGTTATCAATAAGTCGCTCTTTCATGGCTGATCACCAAAACTCCAAAAGCATTGCAGCTCGACAACGTCGAAAACGAGTCCGACCACTTGCTATTGAAAATGATTTGGCGGAAGGGGAGGTGGAAGAGGAACAGATGGCCAAGGTGCACCAAGATGATGACTATGGTGGGTGTGTCGAATTGTACTTTTAGTGACAGAATGGTATATCATAAGTACAGGCATGGATCTACGGTAGCCATCACATTTAAGTGGCTCATGGTCGTGTTTGTAACGCTCTCAGTCATTGGTAGCCGGTTTGTAACAAGCTGACCCGAATGACTCCTGAGCGCTTCCGACCATGAGCCAGTTATATGTGACGCCTACTGTAGAAATTGGATTGGGGGAAATGCCTGTTTTTGTATTGACAATGTTGAATCAAAATTTTAAAATTTTGAGAAAGGGATGCTTAATCTGAATCAATAAATTTTTTAGCAGCTCTATTTAGTTATTTCAATATAGTATTTGATTAGAAACAACTGTGTTGCACATTATGAAAAAAAAAAAAAAAAAAAAATAGTAATAATAATAATAATAATGGGCATCCAGCTACGGGATGGGCGTAGGCTCTTCCCTGGCTCGCGGTACGTGTCCCCCCGCGCTCAGGAAGGACATGCGGGTTGGGAGTTGCCTTGCGAGTGTGACCTCTGGCCCGTAGCCTGTGGTTCTTGAACCACAGGGCGGCCAGGGCATTGGTTTGGGAAGCCCAAGATGCATCCCCACCTCTAAGTGCCCTGGTTAAAGGCATCCAGCACCCAAGAGTGCTAGCGGAAATGTGTCCCCACCGCGCCTAGGAGAGGACCTGCCCGAAAGGCTGTGTGATGGGCTATTTGCGGGTGTACCCGGGAAGCCCTCATTGCCCGCAGCTGAGTAGGAGACGCTGGATTGTAACATCCCCAATAGGACCAGCGGGCGCCTTCATCTTGGCCCAATTGGGCCCGGTGCTGGCGCTTAACCACCCCAACTAGGTTTGGGAGTTAAAAAACCGAATAATAATAAATTTTATATTGCTCTAACATGCATTGTTGCCTTGTTTTTATTGATACTGAAGCTTGCCTGGTAACGTTTCATCCACTAACTAAAAATTTTGATCTAGTTTACCCAACTCTTGATGCGTCAGACGATGAAGACTACATTTTTAAACCTCGAGGAAGGCGGAAAATGGATGAAGCATGGAACCCCAAAGCACGTGTAGGACCAGTTGTACCTAAAACCGATCGTCCAATTAGAGAAGGAACAAAGAAGCAATCAGTGGAAAAAGGACTTGAAGCTGCAGCTGCCAAGCGAGCAGGACTTCCTGTAAGGTTGCTTAATTTTTTTAGTGATATCTGTTGCTCATGTAAGATAAATCATTTTCAGGCCCCCAAGCGTCCATATAATAGAAAGAAGCCCCGTTTGGTTCCGGAAAGTGTCGCTAATGTGGTTATCACAGCCTCTTCAACCAGCTCCTCAAGTGCCACTTTAATTGCTGCACCTGGTGTCATTCCCATCCCCACCACTGCTGTAATGCCAAGTTCTGCCAGTGCCTCTTTAGTTACAAACAAGAAGCTAGATCTCAAGAGTGAGTATACAATGAATGACCTTTGTATGTATTTAAACAGACAAAAGAGTATTTTATATATTTTGTCAACATTGTAGCAAAATCAGCTCTTGAGGAGAGGCTGCTGAGGCTGCTGCGCCAATATTACTTAAAAAAAAAAAAAAATGAAATTTGTCCAACATTTCTAAAGACATTCGTAAGGGTCCTGACAATGCTTGGCAGCTTCCTTCAACACCGCTCCATCATGAGCTGCTTTAAATTATTTCCCTTCAAATTATTTTTTCTTTTATCTGTAGCCTGTGTGGAATCTGAAGGTACTAGTTGTATTTGCAGGTGTACTAACTGGTACTAAATACTTAACTCTCCTACTGTCGGCCCTCATTGAACTCTCTGCGACTCTGCATGCATATCTCTCTCGACAACCTTAACACTCTTAAGGCTACGTTTTTCTATTCCGAAGCCCAACATCTGAGATCCTCTAACTGATATTTGGTCCCCGCCTCTCATGACGTCACACATATTGAGAGACATCAGCTCAAAATTGAATGTCAACTACCAATTTCTAAGCCACCCACTGGCGCATGCGCAGTTGCGCTTTCTAAATCTCAGAGCTTTGGCGGGAAATTTCTAGGAACGGAGTATGCTTGGCGGGAAAAAATTAGGGGCGAAGCTAGAAGTCTGAAATCTTGGGTGGGGAATACAAAAACGTATCCTAAATTAACTCTCAGATATCTATTAAACCAAAATGTGTTGAATGCCCCAAAATACAAACCAATTAATCAATCAGATATCTATTAACTCTCAAACTCTCATTAATCAACTATCTAGACAATAATCAACATGATTCTCAGCAGTCTATCTAATTTCAGGTAGACAGGAGTGATGAACTAAAACACATATCTTGTTCTTAGCGTTTCCAACACATCACTGAATTTATTGAAACTCTTTCTTACACACAGAGCAATAGGTCAAAGATAGTGCCCGCTATGATCTATTATTGAAATCTCGAACTGAAGGTTCTTCGATTCTAAATTATTACAAAATGCAGTATTATACAATTTTACACTACTGCTCTTTGGTGTAGTGGTTAGTACACTTGGCTCTCGTCCGAGAGGTCCCCGGTTCAAATCCCGAATACGGCAGACTTTTCGCGACTTGGAATGGGTGTGACTGGCTACTAGATGAAAGAGTTGGTAGGAGGAAGGCAGCTTACGGCTGTCTATACTCCGATGGGGTGATTAAGACCGCGGAATGTTGTGCAAACAACATACGTGCCCCGCTAAGAAACGGTACTTAACTGTCTGGTGTGCAGACTGGGTATTAGGAGCCCCAGAGAGCACTGTGAACAATGTTGAAAAACAAGTTCCGCCATTGGTAACCAACCAACCACAATTTTACACTATACACTGCAATAATAATTATATTTTTTCAATTCTATTAAGTAACTATAGCATAACAGAGTTTGCTAAACAATTATGTTGTTTTGATATTTTATTTTTATTTTATTTACAATGTTAGCTTACTACCGCATATTCTGCTATTGGTGTAAGCATTCAAACTTAACAACAGTAGGATACTAGGATAAGAAAGGAAGCGGCTGTGGCCTTGTGTTAGGAACTGCCCAGGCATATGCCTGGGAGTGACAATGGGAAACCATAGAAAATCATCGTCAAGGCAGACGGAACCAAAGTGAACTTCAGCACCTCCCAATACAGTGTTCGACTTGCACGCTGAACTTCTTGGTGCAAGCGCACTCAGAGATGCTCACAAACTGCATGCAGTCAGCGGCAAACCCAAGCGTCTGGTGTAGATCCAGATTACAAGTCTGGCACTTCATCAATCGTGCAACACTGCTTGGCAAGCATAGCATAGCTGATTTCTTGCGAGTTTAGCTTTGATATCATTGTAACTTGCCTACGAGCAAATAGAGCCAACTGCTCTACTTCCTGACAGTTTTTCATAGGAATAATAAATTTTTATTGAATTTCCCTGCCCTTTTGCTCTCTAATTTTTTTGTCACTGTTTCAGACCGGAAACCAAAGAAAGGCATGGCTACTGCAAAACAACGCCTCGGGAAAATACTCAAAATACATAAAATGGTGTTTTGATTCGAAAAAACATTTAAGTTGCGTTTGTTATGAAATTACATGCTAAGATAATTATTAAGATTAATTTGTACAGTATCAATAATTTAGAAATTTAGAATTTTAAGTAAACATTACTGGATTATTTCACAAGTAATATAAATTACTACAAGATTAATTAAATCTGAAATGGTCATACCTTTTTTTAATTATGACAAATAATGTCCAAATAATCGCACTGTAATTATTTATACAACAAAATATTTAGTAATTAACACAAGTTAAATTTACAAAATTTACATTTTAGAAGGATGTTTAAAGGGCTGGAAGTGTCACTTTTGAATTTGGCCGCCTACGCTACCTCAACGTAGTCGTGTGTCAACATGTCATTCTAGATGAACATATTATTGGCAAGTGGAGGGGATATTTTACTCTGCTCCCACTCTGTTCAAAGCTGTCGGCTGAACTGATGAAATTTTCCTATAGTTGAATAAAAGAGTAAAAATAAATAACGCAGAAAAAATACATATAAATTTCAAGTAAATCAATCCAGTCAAATAATTGTAAATCTTCCTCCCCTTAACCTTCTTGGGTATTTAAAGCTTAATTTAAAAAAAGAAACTAAAAAATGTTTTATTACCTTATCATACAGTATATATAATTGTTTAGATACTCCAGAAATGTATGCTCATATTTTATTTGTGCATCAAAAATATCTCAGGCTTAATACGACTGGTAAATATGTAACTAATAGTTATAAAGTCATGCAATATAATAGACTATTTTTCCATAATTATGTTAGAGATCTGATGTGTGTGAGTGACGGCAAAACAAATTTATTTCGTTATTGTTGCTATATCTTAATATGCTTTATTACTTAGCAATGAATAATGTTTATATTTTGTTCATTCGTAATTTCTGTTACGTGATAATGATTTTTTTATTCCCCCCCCCCCCCAATGTACAGCACTACTTGTATTTATTTTTATTTATTTATTATTAACTTATTTTCTACATTTTTCCTTTATATATATTGGGGGGAAGGGGGGCTTAGAGAGTACAGTCTAGTATTCTTTTATGCATTTGGAACTTTTTAGTTACAATAATAGATATTTTTTGCTTTTATAGATATCATCCAAAATGCTACATATTCAAAAAGAATGAAATGAAACGGATGGGTGTATACAGAAGCATGTGATTACAAATGCAGTTCCCAATGTTCTCCTTTATTGCACAGGTAAAGAAAGAATGTTTGAATGCATGCTGCTTTAGGCTTGTGTGCATTGTTTCTTTATTTACTTTTTCGATAAAGGTGAACATTAAGGGCTGCATGCTTCACCTCTTGCTTGTCACATTGATGCAGTGTTACATTCGTTAAAACTTGGGCACAATTATTTGAATTCCAAACAATTTTTATGCTCACTTTTAAACAAGAGCAGTCATTATAATGGGTGCAGCAAACTTGATTGTTTTGAATAACAAAAGCATTCACCAATTAAAATCTTTTCCACTCTATATGACTAACTCTAAATTCAATTTAAAGAAAATTAACCATTAAGTTTTTAATATATTTTTTAAACTATTTAAGGGAAAGAGAACACTGATCAGCATTTTTTTTTTTTTTTTTTAATGGTCAGCATCCATGATGACATCACCAATCCTTTGTCCTCCCATTTACTTACAAAAAAAGATTGGGCGCACGTAAGATCCTATACGGAGAAATTTTTCGATCGCTTATTGTTAACCCTCTAAATAAGTTGTATTTGCAAATTTAAAATTACGTATTGGCACTAATCTTTTACGTTCGCTGCTATAAAAAATTTATTATTTGCCTTGGGTCAGTTTAATTAAAGAGCATCTAAAGAATTTCGCGGTAGTAGTGTTTTGACTATGAGCCGAAAAAACGTGCGCAGAAGGGTTGCGCGCCGATGCGCGGTGGTTGTAGCAGGAGTCAAAATCAGCAAACGAACATGGCGACTTTATAAGTTTTCTGATGGATACTTACCATTGAGTGATAAATTTTAGTACCTAAAAGCCACAGAGAAAATTTCATAACAATTATTTGAGTCAATTTTTTTTAATTAAGTTTTTAGTTTGGCTCTCTATGAAAAAGCCCTAAAGTATGCTGAAAATTAAAAAAAAACAAAAAAAAATGGCTGGAATAATTGTTTTGAAATTTTTTCTGTGGCTTTTAGGTACTAAAATCTAGTGTTGTAAAATAACCGGTTATTTTAAAACGAAGTTAATAACCGAGGTTATTAACAGGTTATTAACATTTGTTAGGTTATTTTGGGTTATTTTGCCTTTTTGAGGGCCCTGGTAACAAATTTTAAATGTAGCTTCAAGTGTGCTTTCAACCCTCTTTTTTCAATCAAACAACCAAAATACTTTTTTTTTTTGAGTAAAAATAGTTGATAGAAAAGATTTTACAGCGATTTTTAATAATTTTGACTTCCACTGCAGTGTTGCCACATTTCTCGGTTAATTAATTAAATGCTAAATAATTTATTTTGAATTCAAAAGATTATTCTCTGGATAGCATTTTGATTTTACATGTATTTTTTTAGTAATTATACTATTCTTTTTATGTAGAATAACCTGGATATTAATTCTAACTGCTATGTTGCCAAATTTCCATAATAACCGAGGTTATGTTAGGTTATTGTGAATTGGGTTAATAACCGTTAATAACCGAGTTATTAACAAAATAACCAAATGGTTATTAACTTACTCACAACACTACTAAAATCTATCTCTAAGAAAAAATTCAGAATTTTTGTGTGTCTGCTAAGGTTTACATGTTAATCAAATGGAACTAAAAGACAGCTGATCGGTGTTCTCTTTCCCTTAAAGTATTTGTTTCTTTAAAAAGAGAATGGGAACACATAAAATAGAAAAAAAAAATGTTGGGAAAGGAGACAATTCGAGCTTTTAGTCGTCATTGACCCAGCAGAAAGAGGCAGGGGAGGGGGGGGGGGATTGCAATTCAATCCACATTGAGCTGTCCATTGCTAGAGTGGTGTGCCAAGAAATGTGTGATTTGTGTGATGAGTTTGTTAGCAAAAAAATAGCTGATCCAGCCTCCTCAAAAATATATGTAAAACGAGCGACAAGTCACTCCCTTCTCAACACATATTTTTCTATTGTATATGTTCCTATCTTATATTTGAATGAATAACATCACTTAGTTTGATTTTTTCACAAATTAAATTTTTAGAGTAAGGGATAGGATTGACCAATAAAACCTTATCAATCAGTAAGTCACAGGAGGTGAAAATCTTGTGGTCACAAGTTCATTCAAATTTTTTTTTCATATTCTATTAGATGTTTTGCGCATCATTTAAATGCTTCTTAAGAGGTAGATTCATGTAGAACGCCTTGATAGAACATAAATAATTTTTGAGTGAACCTCTGTCATCCCAAGATTTTTCATACAGGAAGGTGTTGCTGCATGGTTATTCCCATCCTTTACTTTCAATAATATATCTAAATAGATTGCAAGAGCTCCACAGTAAATAAAAACGGATATGAGTTAATAACTTAAGTAAACCTTATTTTGTGTTCCTTTCAGTTTAAGAGGAATCAAATTTGCCAATGCTATATGAAAATCTTTCAGCGGACAAAGATTTTATCGAGTGTAAAATAATAGCAATACAAAAATAACTGTGCATAAAATATGTTATAATAAATAAAGGAGCAGCTGAATTTTTGAACACTACCTTTCCTTTTTATTAGCATTTTATTATAGGAACATAAATTATGTACACTTTTATAGTGGCACAGCTTTTAAGGGGTTTTGAGGTGTGGTTGCAGAGCTGTAGAGTGGCCAAGCTATAATAATTACAGTGAGCCAAGTTTTTAGGATTTATGATTTTCAAATTATTCAATTTTCTAATTTTTGACAGAAAAAATAATAAAAAAAAATGGTTTGTCTCTTTCTCTGCACAGCTAGGCCCCGTGGGCTGCCACTGCACTTGCACAGTTATTAAGTGTGTATATGTATATGTGTGTGAATGCCTTTTGCCTAATATTTCACCTTGGTTAGGCAATGTGTAAAGCATCAAATCTGAGCCTCAGGTTGAAGTCGTCAACAATTTATTATTGTTTCAAAATAATAAATTAAACTTGCTCCATTTGGATGCTGGACCAGTTGCCGAACCTTAAGGCAGGGCTGTCTGCCAGTCACTATATAATTGTTGGTGTGTGTACATAATTATTTATTGAAGATTGTTTCAGCATATTTATAATGTTCTTTTTTTTAGCAAGAAAGAAAGTTTAAAACAAATGTCTTTTTTAATTAAAATTATTTCTTGTTGTCATATATGTAATTAAATACTTAGTATTTGTCAGTATTAATTATTCTTTTGGCCTAGTCCAAAGCCTAAAGTGCAAAAGGCCCTGATTTTAAGTGCTTCTTATAAATATAGTTTTAAACTAAAATTCTCATTGCCTTCCATCACTGACAATTGTGGTTCCAGTCAATCAGTATTAAATAAAACAGCCTCTTAATTCTTTTTAATTTTCTGTAGTAAGTTAGTAAGTTCCTGCCTGTAATATGCTAGTAAATTATGATATGGCCAGTGGCGTAGCCCAAAAAAAATAAATCAAACGGGTTTTCCTCTTTTTTTTTTTTGGGGGGGGGGGGCTAGCATAAGTGTGTGGAAGGGTGGCGGCAAAGTGGACCCACCCACTACAGCCCATGTATGTTCCTATACCGTCTTGACCGATGGGGGTGGAGGGGGGAAGTTAAATTCTAAAAACCATTTTTCTACTCATTTGCATAATGTACGTCTGTAAAGCAGCAGTATCACCCGCCTCCCCTTAATTTCCTTTCTTTCCCTATTTTTTCACTCTTGCTATTTCATAATACTTTCTTGCTGCAACTTCATAAGGCTTTTGTTTCCTAAAGATATATATTTATTTTTCAATGGACTAAGGATGTAACTGACTTATATAATTTGTAAACAGGTAACCTAGGATTTTATTGATATAATTTCTTTAAAACATTCTGCAAATAAATTATGATACTGGAACCACCTATTCATTCGTAAATGTAATTAATAAAAAGCATTTTATTTACATTTGAAGTATTTTTTAAGTTAATCATGGCCACCCCGGCCAGTCAAGTCAAATGACTATAAATTTAGTACATTATCATTTTTCCTCTTGAACTTTAAATCATGATTTTGTCGGAAATTTGTTTTTAGTAAAATTTTAATTTCTTAGAGTTTAACGAAATATAGAATTTAGTGTTGATTATTAATGACAAATATCATGCACCAATATATTGTCAACACTGTTGAAAACTAATTAGCAGATCATTCATTCATACCGATACAATTAACAGCCAATGTTTGTATGAGAAAGATGGGAGAAGCATTCCAATATTTTTACTATGTATTTTAAATTTGTTCTGTATAAATATAATGTGCTAGGTACGTTGTATGTATTATTATAAATTGAAAACACCCAGTGTTTATGTACGAATTATTTATATTTGTAAGTTCTGAAAGAGTAGGTATATTTACTGTTCTGTTAAGTTCAAATTTTTCTGTGGAATTAATTGTAAAATTCCCCTCCCATTGTTGTAATTTATTTGAAATCTGATGTATAGATTTTGCTTCATTTCACAACATGGGAAGAAAAATAAAATGGAAATTAAAAATTAATTTGTTTAAACTATAAAGTACATTGCAGCCTGGAAGTAAGACTGGAAGTGCAGAATTTGTGGTGTTAAGAGTTTCGTTTTAAAATTCTTATTATTGATCCACGGATGCATTAATGGAGGGACTCAGGGCCGTCCCATGTGCACGGTGCATACCCTAGTGGAAATTTACAATTGTAATTATTACAATTGTACAGCCATCAAAATTACGATTGTGTTTTGGCAATATTACAATGGTAATTTTTACAATTGTAAAGGCCTTATTACAATTGTATTGAACTACAATTGCAATTATTACAATTGTAATAATTACGATTGTAAAATCTACAAAAAGCGGTCACCGATCTAACTACTAACCCAAACCTGCGTTGCTGTACTTCGGTTACCACTGCTGATCATACACTTACCATTGCGCTGCTACTGCTTTCTTAATAGGAAGAAGATTATTGAGCTATATAAATAAATAATAAGCTATGGGAAAAATACGGGTTAACTTCAATGCAGCGTTGTATAAATTTTGCTTCCAGGGTAAAATTTGATGGCGGTTCTAATGAAGACCTTTACATGTGCGACCCTTTGACCCTTCAGGGTCAAAAGACCCTGAAATTTAGTTCACTTCATTGCAACGTTATATAAATTTCGACCCTAGGGTAAAATTTAATGGTGGTTCTAATGGCGACCCTTAAATTTGCGACCCTTCGACCCTTAAGGGTCAAAAGACCCTGAAATTTAGTTCACTTCATTGCAACGTTATATAAATTTCGACCCTATGGTAAAATTTGATGGTGGTTCTAATGGTGACCCTTAAATTTGGGACCCTTTGACCCTTAAGGGTCAAAAGACCCTTAAATTTGTTTTTTCGTAAAAATTGCAAGACTGAAAATGACAATCCTTTTAATTTCCTTCAGAGCTGTAATTTACGTATTTTAAGGGTCGACCCTTGGGCATACCAAGGGTCATTATTAAAAGCATGCAAATATTTATAACAAAATATGTGACAAAAACTGTGAGGACTAGGTTCAATATAAGTTCATTGCAGCATCGAGTTCTTTTGATGAAGTATAATGATCGACTACCTAAGGGTCGATTACGCATCATGCGACCGACCTTTAACGTATGATAAGATAAATGAATTCATTTTCTTACTATATTTGTTACATTTCATATTAATGTATATCTTCAACTGACCTTTTTACTTATTTAATTACATGACCCTTCAAGGGGTCGACTCTTATTTTTTTCAATTTATATATTTAAAAAAAATATCGCAAAACTAAATGAGAACTACAGGTTCATGCAGCATAGATGAATGTTTATGTTAATTGATATGACCATAATAAGTGGTTGGGGTTGGGGGTTGACCCCTAATTTATTATAGTATAAATTATTAAAATTGATTTTTTATGAACATTATTTTTTCATATATTAAATGAAGATGCATCTCGATCTGAATTATTATTATTATTATTTTTTAAATTGAAGAGCGGTACGTACCCTATTAAGGGGTTGAGCCTTTCCAAAATAATGAAAATTTAATAAATTAATACTTTCAATTGAAGCTTCTTAATATAGTACCTAAGATATACGTTAAAGCCAAAAAATTAACATAAAAATATTAAGTTAAATAAATTAATGAATGTAAATGTTTATATTAATTCTACACTGTAGTATATAAATTATATATTATGTAGTATATATAACACTTTAAACCCCAATTTTTTTTATGCAAATAATTTAATCCAATTACAACCCCAAAAGTATTATAATTGCAATCATGAATATTACAATTGTAATCCAAGTGTTGCAATTGTATCAGAACCAGAGTACAATTGCAATTACAAGCATTACAATTGTAATCATTAACATTACAATTGTAATCAAAAGTTACAATTGCAATTCCAAGTATTACAATTGTAATTTAAGAACATTACAATTGTAATCCGAGTGTTACAATTGTAACCAAGTGTTACAATTGCAATCCAAATTTTACAATTGTAATCAGCCAAATTACAATTGTAATGAGGCAAATTACAATTGTAATTTGGCTGATTACAATTGTACATTTCCAATAGGGTACGTTTAATTTTTTCTGCTCTATTATAGAGTTTTCCGTAAATTAATAGCCATGGCTTAGAAAAGCTGCGCAGAAACGAGTTTTAAATGTTAGTAGTCTACTGCACATGGCTCTGCAAAGTGTGCATGATAAAAAAAGCTTGAATCCAAATGAAGCTGCGCAAACGCTAGGTGACTAATCTGCGCACAGCCAATAGCGACTTTGTATGCTTTATGAACAAAGATACGAACTTCTACCCTAGATTGCTTGCGAATTGCAGTGTTTAAAAATTCTTTTAATACGTAACTGCAACCGCTTTGGCTTGCAGTATTGCAAATAAATATCAAATTTGAGATGAGATAAAAAGCAACGTTTTCGCTAATGTTGAACAAAAACTCTGCTCCGGTAGGGGCCCCTCGTGCAGCAAAACAGCTGTTTTCAGCTCACTAAGTGACGTCACCTTGGGTGTTTTTGGCCAAAATGCGCAGATCAGTCCAAATTCGTAGGGCTCATGGACCTACCTATTATAGTTGTATCATGGGAGGGACTATAGATATATAGGGAATGGCTTGATTTTTTTTTATTATTATTATTATTATTATTATTATACTTTTTAATAGGCCACTTGCAAAACCCTGTTTTAGCAAAAAGTAAACAAACTCTCCCATCCAGTTCATTGTTGTTGTTGATTGTGTGTGTAAATTTTGTTTATACATTGGACCTTAATTGTGGGAAATTTACGATTTTCACACACAGATTTCGATATGTTACAAATCTACGATTGTAAAAATGAAAAAATCACCAGAATCTGCAGTTTTTGGCCATTTATAATCCTGAAATGCATATCATAAGAAGTTTTCTTTATTTTAATATGGAAAATTTCATATGATACCAAATCAGCCAATTGCATGGAGTAAGATACGTCACTAAGCAAGATCCAGTTTGTTGGTTTTAAACTGTTGTAATAATAAACAAATGAGAGATTGCCTAGTTACGTATCTTATACCCATGCAATTGACTGATTTAGTATTATATGAAATTTCCCATATTAAAATAAAGAAAACTTCTTCTGATATGCATTTCAGGATTAAAAATGGCCAAAAACTGCAGATTCTGGTAATATTTTTATATTTAGAATCGTAGGTTTGTAACATCCCTGACTCAAAGGCACATTTGGGCACAGTTGGTTACCAAGTTGAAGCTTGGGTTCTATTAACATTGTAATTTCAATCTGGCAGACCATTTACTAATCCCCTTGTGGCTGGTCACAAATGGGAATATCCCATTTGCTCCCAGTCAAATCAACTGTGCCCCAACTCGGTACCTCACAAAATGGCTGAACCTGGATATTCACAGTTGGACAAATGGTTGGAACATGGCGCCCCCTCCACCCCCCTACTCCAATGAAATTTGTTTCCCCTATTTATATAATTATTAATCACTATGTATATCATGGAATCCTATATATATATATATATAATATATATATATATATATATATATATATATATATATTTCTATATATATTTAGAAATTAAATAAGTGATAAAGTTACCTACTTAAAATATTTTTTTATCATAATTTTACAAATTTTTATACTGGAAAAAATAAATAAAAAAAATCCTGATGTTAAAATTACGTCAATGATTTGTTTGAGGAGGTCTAAAAATGCAGTTTTTATTAAATACATCATAATATTTATTTATATTTTTTAAGAAATACAATTAAAAAAATTAGAACGCTTTCAATTGCCGATCGACAAAGCCGTTCCATGACGTACAGGCTGGTCACAGACTGCAGGAGCACAGGCCAATCGCTGGTACCGCGGGACCACTCACACGCTGTCGGCAAGGCCAGTAGACGGGGTCCGTAACATGAAAGCACGTACTCTCATTAGAAAGCAGAGCTTGCCCTCGAGAAACCTAAAATATAACAAAAAACATGGTAAATTTTCACACCCGAGAATTAATGCTTATTTTGTTTCAAAATTATAACTCGCTGAAATATAAAAAAATCATACACATACATGCATAACATGTGTCCATTCCATCCATTTTAAAATATAATTACAGTTATGGTCATTTACATGCAGGAACGTGGAACGTGAACGACTGCATTATATATATGACCACGTAACAAACAAAGATCCAACAGCAATTAACATAAAATAATAATAATATTTCATATGAAACAATATAAATTGTTTATAATATAATGATGATAATGTACTGTAAAGATGCTTATAATTAATCGTTCGGGAACAAATTTATATCTATTGAGAATATTTATTTGAAAATATAATATACTGTATGAAACAAAATGTGGATGCATGAAGTGTATTAACCACTACACTAAAGAGCTGGTTGAATAGTTGTAGTTATTCAAGTAAAATCCACCAGATGTCAATACCTGTCTTTATATCAACAATAAGAGGGTATTTAAAGGTCAGTTTCTTCTATTTTATAATATATAAATTGATCACTATATACTTGATTGCTCTTTGTCGTTTTACCTTGAGGCGAGTGAACTTAAAACACTATGCTGATGATATTTACACACACCACTTTGCGACAACAATTTATATTCAATTCTGATCACCAACCTCTAAGTATGCATAAAATATACAGTAAACACGATTTTTGAGTGGACTCATGTTGCTGCTCACCTCAATGTGCTGTGGCTTTGGGCTCGAACCTAGGCTGCGCTTGCGTTCACTTAGCGGTGTGGTAGCTCCACTGCTACCTTTGTAGGATGACGTCTTCTCACCATTCAGCTGAAACATTGGCTCAAATTTAGGAGTCTCACTCATCATAAGGTAACAATAACACTGGTATCAGAGATGACTGTCGGGCATTAAAAAAAAAAAGGATTAAACAATACAATTATGTTCTCAAATCCTTCTTCCCGTCAAAAAATAGAAATACTCATGAAAATTAGTATATAATTTATATGGCAAATATTCTTGATTTCTTATGTGAAAACGGCTCCGAATAAAAGTAATTCTTAAACGTTAAAGCTCGAGTCATATGGAACATGCATAACTATTGGCTATATTTTTTATGACATCTATAACAAATCTTTAGCAGTGTATTTTATGTTACCACGTGCAACAGCTTCCCAATGCATATTCTTGCAATACAGTACATGCCGCAGCAAAGCAATATATTATGTACACTACGTCAGTGGCGTAGCCAGGATTTGCCCAAGGGGGGGGGGTCTCAGGATAAAGATTGAGAACAGCCCACTGGGGGGTTTGGGAGGCGTAGCCCCCCAATAGCTCGCCGCAGGCGCGATTTTTTTTAAGGACACGCCCCTTTATTAGGGTAAAATCATGAAAAAATACGATAAGTATATTATGGCCTGACGCAATTTTTTCAGCATTTTATATTTTTTTCACCCCATTTTTCAATTTCTTTTCAATACGTGCCCTCACGTAATAAATTAAGTTTTGAGTAAATCATTTTATTTAAATCAAGTAATTCATGTAACCACTTTTATATTATTTTTATTAGTTTGAGGATTTATATATTATACAGTACTTTACAAATTTTTATATTATAGTATACTGTAATTCGGATATTTTTCTGGAAAAAATTGCGTTCTAACAGGAAGTGCTTTCTAGGCACAGTTTATATTTTTTTTCTATGATTTTAGATTATCGTTATTCTTGATAAATATGAGTTACGCACAAGTAAAATAAAAGTTTGTACCCATTACAGTTCATTACTGTCAGTTCAATTTTAAATCAATTCTAGAATCAGTGCACGTGTCATTTAATTGAATTTTATTTTTAAAAATGATTTAATAATTCAAGTTCACATCATTAACTTCTCAACTGAACCCTATTTTAGGGTACTGGCCACAATTAAGTGACTGAATTTAACCTCCCGGCTCTTCGTAGATCATTAAGATATTGTAAAAAAAAAATAATAATAAAATAAAAAAAAGTGCATTGCTTCTCTTATTTTTGTTAAATTTTGTCTGCACCGCATGGAGCACACGTAAGAGTGTCTTAATTTATACAATAGTAGTTATATGCATGCAGTTTGTAAGGGAAATAAAATATTTATTTATAAGTCGCACTTTTTTCCTGTTAAAATTAGAAACTAAGTTATAATTTGTTTATTTTAAAGAAAAGACTACTTGAGATCCCCTAAATTTAAATTTTTTATTGGACTTTTTTATTCACATTTCTATCATTTTTCCAATTTTCTTCTTCTATCCAGTCATAATTACTCGATCTTCATGGGGGGGGGGGGGGGGTAAACCCCGACCCCCCCCCCCCCCCCCCTTGGCTACTACACTGCACCACGTAGCCCGGTAACGGACCCCCTTAACACATTTTTCACTTTTAACAATTTTTATCTGCCTAATTTAGGGTTCTTAAAAATTCGACAAAAAAAATTGTGTTGAGAGACATGAAAATAAATGTTCCGGTTTTGGATTTTACATGTTATTTAAATGGCGAGAGACTTATTTTTAACAAATATGCATACCTGCTTTTAATTAATTTTTATTTTTTTTTAACCAGTAAAAAAAAAATCACGGTATGCATATTGCAGTTGCTATTTTCATGAAAAGGATGATTTGGTTTATGGGTTACAATTTTCTTTTTTTGGCTTGAAGGAGCCCAAAAGCAGGCCGGGACCAAAACAGGGCTAAAATCCAAAACTGGGCTGTACGTGCACTGTAGAAAATCATGCTACTGTACTCACGTATATACGGGATGTATTTGCAGCCAGCCAACGTCTCAGGTTCTCATTGAAAGATGGTATGCATACTTGCAGCCATCCGTGGACGGGAAGTGATAAAAAAATCCAAATAATTAGCTAGAGGCAGCCCACGAGAACATCACGGTCCATGCAGGGTCCTACAAAACATCGGCCGTTGTCAGTGAACAGTTTGGAACATAAATGCATGACAAATATGATATCTACAAATGAAATCATTCTATTTTATTCAAATAATTATTATACTGTCATTGTTTTTTATTTTTTTTTACCTTGAAATCCGGTAACTTTGTTTAATTCAGGTAAAATCTTCATAAAAACACTACAATTTCCACAAACGTTTCAGCATGGCGTCTCAGCTGGCGTCCTCTCCCCTCTGCCCCTCCCCTACTCCCCTTTCCGGATGCGCTTTCTAACGTAAATAAGCGCGCATTTTTGAACACCGAAATATATGTTTGTAGGGTCTCTGATGTTTGTACTTATATATACTGAGATCATCGCAAATCAACATAATTATTAATTAGAATTAAATGATCTTATATACATATAATTACATATTGTATATATGGAACTCTATTGTCGGAAACGAAAAAAGCATAGATATAACATAATACAATAAATTTATTAATATTTTATTATATATATTATACGTATATTATATATATATATATATATATATATATATATATATATATATATATATATATATATATATATATATATATATATCATAAGTGCATGTATATATTCAAAGTATTCAAACTATATAATATGTCCATATTGCTCCCAATTTAGAAGCATGGCACAAAATGGTATACCCATTTGTTCCCCATTAGGGCACAGTTGCATAAATGGTATGCCCATTTCTGCAACTGTGCCCTACTGGGGAACAAATGGGAGCAACAATTCCCCTAACTGGGAAGCATAACTGTGCCCAAATGTGCCTTTGAGTCAGGGATATTAAAATTTTTGTGTGAAAATCGTCAATTTCCCATAAGGTCCAATGTATAAACAAAATTTACACACACAATCAAAAAAACAATCATCTGTGGATGGGAGAGTTTGTTTGCTTTTTGCTAAAACAGGGTTTTGCAAGTGTATGGTCTATTGATATGATGTCAACCTTATTTTGTACCCGAAAAAAGTCACCACTCCCTTTTCCATCCAAGAATTCCAGCGGTTAAAATATTTAAAATTAGGTTGCTGCCTGCTATTTTTTTATTAGCTCAATCGAAAGAGGAGGTTGAGAAATACACCTGTGAATTTTATGCGATTTTTTTAAGTACTGCATCTTGCCTAAAATAGAGATGAAAAGAGGTCGCGTGATCTGGAGGCTTTGTCTGTAACGCCTATGACGTCATTACATTCTTTGGTTCAACTATATAATGCTTGTAAACAACCACGTTGCTATGGAAACAAATAATAATTTTTAATAAACAAGCAACAATGCAATAATTGTTTACATGTGTTATATAGATAAACCAAAGAATGTAATGACGTCATAGGCGTTGCGGCAGGCGCCTCCAGGTCACGTGACCTCTTATCATCTCCATTTTAGTTATGATGCAGTACAAAAAAAAATCTCATAAAATTCACAGGTGCATTTCTCAACCTCCTCTTTCGATTGAGCTACTAAAAAAATGGCATGCAGCAACCTAATTGTATCAATAACGGTACGACATGCTTGCCTCAAAAAAAAAGTTGAATGTCTCTTTGCAAGCCTTAAAATTACGTTTATTTGGAGAAGAGTGGTGACATTTTTTTGGGTGTGCATACGAAATAAAGTTTAATACTGAGATTTATATAGTCAATAAATATATATATATATCTAAAATATAAAAGCTGAGCTAACTGTCACATACCCTCTTTTATGTAAATGTGACATAAATCCTTTATGGATAACCGTACCTCTGCCTCCATAATATTAGTTTCTTAATTCATAAACTTCTGTTTCTGGTTCCCACTTTCTAATATTATGAATGGGATAGTTTCTTAATTCATAAACTTCTGTTTCTGGTTCCCACTTTCTAATATTATGAATGGGATGTATGGATTTTGCAAGGCCGTGGCTGCCCCCATTCCCGATGAGCCTGCGAGACGCTCAATTAGGATTTTAGAAAGTTCAGGGTTTCAAACTGAAAGATTCGAGTGAGTATATAATTAAAATTTGTAAGTTAAAGTATACCCAATTATTAGAGGGTTTGATAAGAAAAACATATAGAAAACATTACATAAAATTCAAGTATATTATTCTATCTCTTTTGATTTAGCTAATAAAAAAATTACAAACAGGAACCTATTTAATTGTCTCGATCATGGTGTGTATATATATGTGCCCTGCCAATTTCAAAATGGGCCATGTAAGTACTTTAATTCACTTCATGGAAGCATATGAAAAGTTGACATCTCACACAAGATTGAGCTGGCTGGCGAAG
Source organism: Siphlonurus alternatus (assembly GCA_949825025.1). Lineage (NCBI taxonomy): Eukaryota > Metazoa > Arthropoda > Insecta > Ephemeroptera > Siphlonuridae > Siphlonurus > Siphlonurus alternatus. The sequence goes on along the minus strand of OX463788.1, from coordinate 25,088,592 downwards.
TTCATATTTCAATTTAAAGCATGCAATAAAATTGAGCAATTCAAGCCTGAACTACATATAATACTTTATATCACTTCTGGAAATTTTCATCAAGCATGCATCAATAACTCTCGCTTAATTTGTGTGTGTATGTATTTATATATATATATATGTGTGTGTACGTATCATATAGTATATTTTGAATAGCTCATATTCATCGGATTGTTGATTATATTTATATAATATATATGGTTGGTAAAATTTCTACACGGCCCATACATGTATAATATATATTTAAGTAAGACAGAGGTCTCTTTATAGATAGTCTTATATATATATAATATGTGGTTCCCCTGGCTTTGGACCATTGCACTTCCGGTTCATTGACAAAAAGCTGTAGCGTCCATCCTGGCTGAGGTTTCCACGTTTCCCTCAGCCGCAGGCAAATGCCGGGATGGATTTGCAAGGCCGTGGCCGCCCCCGTTCCAGAAGAGCCCGCGAAACGCTCAAGTTAGGGTTTCGGAAGGTTCGGGGTTTCAAAGTAGTATAATGTATAATGTAATTAGTAAATAGAAGTACCCAATAGGGTTTGATTAAAATTTTAAAAAAAAAAATATATATATATATTATTATAATAATATATATATATTAAACACAGAAAGTGTACATATTAACAGCACTAGAAACATATACATTATAGAAAAACATTACAATAGAACACATAAAACATACATACAAAACATATATAAAAGTTACAGAATAATAGAACAATAGAAAATAATAATAAAACAATATAAAATAAAATAACAGATGATACTAACAGCCTGTTACATCATAATAATAATATATCATACATATAATCACATATATAAAACAAAATATGACATAGAAAATAGATAGAATAAAAAAACTTATTGCTTCATTGCTATTCAAAATCTATAGACTATATGAAATCTCCCCTGGCATAATCGCTAATAGGCTTAATTCTAGATTTACAGATATTTAAATGATATTGGCTACAATATTCATTACATAATTTACATACACAAGATTGTTCAGCTTTATGATAACCAGAAGATTTACAAATTATAGATGGTGGAAGCCGTGAACAGCCTGGCGAGTTAAGACATTATATATATATATATATATATACACATATATATATATATTATATATATATTATTTTTATGGTCTCTCTCTGTTATACGTATAATACTCTCTGTAACTTAAATAGCATGTATTGTATATTATAGATACCCATCTTTTCCCCGGCTGATACCTATACGATGTATATCCATTTCCCCGCCTCGAGCTCCAAATTCATGGTAGTTTATCGTTGTTAAAAAATAAAGAGATCTGATATAAAGACCTCTGTACCATGTCTCAGATCGAGACCCGGCCTCTATAGAGCTGATTTCTGTTTATGTTTACGTGAGGCGGGAGAGGGGTTTCCCTATAATAATACATTGCGAAGGAGGCGCACGAGGGAGGGAAAAGAGAAAGTTTTGCAGATTCATAGAGTTAAGTGCAGATTATACAGTGAGCATAGGCAAAATGACGAAAAAAAAATTATAAAAAATACTTTTAACGGTTTTTTGGCGATGAGATTTTTTTTATGAGTTCTATCGTGTACTGTTAAAGTATTATTGAAGTATTTAAACTTGATTTATTTTATTAAGTTTAGGTAGAGATAATGTCGAACAGCTGTTTGACGTAATCCCCTTTGATTAACATGTAAACCTTAGCAAATTGACAAAAATTCTGAAATTTTTTTGAGGGGCAGATATTAGTGCCTAAAAGCCATATAGCAAAAGTTTCAAAAACATTTAAGGGAAAGGGAACGCCAGAGTTGCGCCGCGATCGCAGCGCCTCTATATCAATATTCAAATTGTCCCACTCTAAAGATACCACGCAAGTCACGGCAGTTTTATATTCAATTTATTTATAAATAATGAGTTAAATAATAACTGTTATGGTTGTTTTATTTATAAAACTTTTTTTTCATTACTATAAAACATTTTTGGAAAGTTTTTACTTTAGGTGAGTGGATTATAAGCATTGTTTTGGTTCATTAGTCAGCCTGTTTCATTCGCCAGTTGTTTAATGGCCGACCAAAAAGGGGTGTGTGAGACGTGCGAGTGTCAAAAATCGTGCAGTTATTATCAATTTACGTCGCTCCCACTCTCATAATTGTCTTTTTTTTTTGCTGTAAAGGTTTGTCCTAGTGCATTAAGTTTGTTTCTAGTTTTTTTAAAAAATTGGACGATTGGATTATAGAATTTTTCTAATGTCACTGGAATGCAGCGTATGCTTGTTCAATAAATGGGTTTAGTTTCAATACACGTAACTCGGAAACTAGATCGTATTTGTATTGACGATATTTTAAGAGCTAATGAACGACATAGAGGAGAATATTTTAAAATATTTTCGGAGGAACAAATGAGAGTGGAAAATTTAACATTGGTGGCGTTACCTTACCCTTAACGAGACGATTTTTTTAAATTAATTTTTTAGTATTTTTTCCAGTGATGTGAACAGAGATGCAAAACTTCGCGCGAAACATGGTGCGCGAAACTTTCGCGAAACTTCGCGAAAATTTCGCGAAATATAAAAAATGACTGTCGCAATGCGATTTTTCATATATTCATCAAAAAATTAAGAAAACAAGATAAAATGGCCCCATTCATGACCTGTCTATCCTCGAATGTGTTAAATGATTTTAAAAATAATTAAAAGTAATTTCTAAAATTAATAAAAAAGAAATAAATTTTTTTATATCTAATAAATTAAATTGAAATCTTTTTTAATTCATTTATGCAATTAAACCTGTCATTATAGCTTAATTAGGAAGAAAACGGCGTATTCATTAAATACGATTCGAAAAAGTAGAGCGGGAAATTCAAATATATCAATTTCGCGAAGTTTCGCGCGAAACTTTCGCGAAACTTGGCTTGCGAAACTTCGCGAATATTCGCGAAACTAGCGAAATTTCGCGCGAAGCTTCGCGAAGCGTTGCATCACTGGATGTGAAATTCGCGCGAAGATTGGTCCGCGAATATGCGCATGCGAATATGCGCGAATATGCGCGCATATGCGCGAAAGATACTTTCAAGATGGCGGCCGCGCGCAATTAAAATCACGTGAGCACCTCGGCAGCCTGAAAGGCCGATTGCTTTAAGGGTAAGGTAACGCCACCACCCTATCTCTACGGTCTGGTTGAACCTGGTAAGGTGGCTGGTAGACTCTTACAAGCACTAAACCAGCAGTGCTGGTAAGCCGTACCTGTTCTTACCACAGCCATCATGAAATGCTGATAAGCCGAACCAGGGCATACCAGGCAATACCAGCCACTGTCTGGTATTGCCTGGTATGATTTACCAGAAGATCTTGTAACTATATATACTAAATTGATATAATTTTTTAAATATTATTTATTTAACATATTAATTATAATATAATAATATTTTATATTATATTTATACTTTATAAATAAATTATTTAAATAATTTATTGATATACACTGTAAATATAGATTAATTATAAAATTTAATTTTTATACTGTGTGGATCGACTGTTGATGAGAATGTACCAAAATACTAAAAAAAAAAAAAAAAAAAATTTTGCACATTAATTATGGAATAAATTGATTTATTTTAATTAATAATTTATTTAAAAATTAATATAAATTTTCAGTCGTTTTTATTAGCCACTGACACCTGGTGGTGAAAAAGTGAAGCATCATAGCAACATGGAAGTGATTGAAGATGTCAACAACCGTGAAATTGACCTGTTTAACTGTGAAAATTGTGTTATAAAGTGACTTTGGAGGTAAAAAAACATTTTAACACTAATAAATAAATCATACTGCTTAGGTGTAGGTATTAATGATTTACTTTTGTGCTCACAGAAACCCATAATCAAGGATAAACCATACGTCAACTGCAGATCATTGCAGACACAATGCCAGCAGTTTGTTTTTCCTGCTCTTCATTATTTTACTTGCATGGTAAGTACATATTTTTATTTTGAATATTTTATATTTCTCATCATTCAATTTAAAATGAAATATTTAATAAAAGCATACCTTCATGTTTTTTTTATTTATTTCAAAGATCGAATTGAATGATCAGAATCAAGAAGATTGCCACAACATTTTGAATCAAAGTTTTGATGTTAAATGTACTGTGCCCTGCAGGAATTGGCATACTGTGAGCCACTGAAAGATCCCAGACTACAGTTTTATGGATGGATCGAAGAGATGCAAGAAGAGTCCCTTTAAAAAGTTTTCTTCCATTCCTTAAATTTATTTCTAAATATGATTTTTGTGGCCGCCATTTTACCCGCATATCCCCACCCCGCCCCCACCTCTCAGTTGTCAGCACTGCATAAGTCAAAACAAGTTTTGAATGTATCATTTAAGTACCAAATAAAAATTTTAAATTTATTTTTTCTGTACTTTTTCGTATATAGAAAATTAAAAAATGATTTTTGATACTAAAAAAAAATAGCAAACAGCATATTTTAAGGCAGGAGGAGGGGGAGGGAAATTTTGATCCAAGCTTGCCAGGTAAGACCTGGTATCCCATACCAGCACACCAGGTAAAATCTTACCAGCCAGGCTATGCAGAGTGACCATTTCTTACCAGCCAGGCTGGTACCGGATATAATGTTAAATTGTACCTGCAGATGGCCAAGTTTGTTACCAGGCACCTTACCAGGTTCAACCAGACCGTAGAGATAGGGCAATGTTAAAAAAAATCCCTGACACAAAAATTCTGAAAAAAATTTAAAATGTTCTCCTCTACACCCCCTATCAGTAGGTAAAATATATCAGGTATACAAATACGATCTAGTTTTTGAGTTATGAATTTTTAAAGTTGGCTAATTTAACATGGAGAAATGGAATTCCCATGTTAAATTAGTCAACTTTAAAAATTCATAACTCAAAAACTAGATCGTATTTGTATACCTGATATTTTAACTATACTGATAGGGGATGTAGAGGAGAACATTTTAATTTTTTTTCAGAATTTTTGTGTGAGGGACTTTTTTTAACATTGGTGGCGTTACCTTACCCTTAATTCCATGATTAATTAACTCTAATTTAATTCAAACACTAATTAAGCAAGGGATTATACCAAGAAAAATAAGAAAATACTCTCTGTAGCATTTACTGTAGTTTTAACCAGTTTTAAATTGCTATTTTTGTGGCGGGAAAGTCAATTTTCAATATTCGCGAATATGCGCGGACTAACATCACTGATTTTTTCTATGACTTTTAGGTACTAATATCTGCCTCTCAAAAAAATTTCAGAATTTTTGTCAATTTGCTAAGGTTTACATGTTAATCAAAGGGCATTACGTCGAAGAGCTGTTCGGCGTTATCTCTACCTTAAGTAAAAAAATTATTGTACACTTTGTTTATATGCTAGTCCGTGCATTCTGGCCCTCCTCGCGTGACGTCAGCGCAATCCCCTCTATAGGGTCTCTGCCCTGAACGGCCCTGAGGCCCTGAGTGTCTCTGAAGTCTGAACAGAGACCCTACAGATACCTCCATGTCTTATGGCCAGAAATTTGACCAGCTTGGCCGAGCTTCACTGTAACTGAGAGTGGCGGCGCCACTGAATCGGACTGAATCGCAGCGGCACGGCTCGGTTCTCACTGGCTGCGCGGACAGCAAGAACCTGAGTTTACCGAACCTTGCCGAACATTTAGCAGCGCCGCCACTCTCAGTTACAGTGAAGCTCTGATCAAATCCCTGGCTAAAAGCATAGAGTTAATGGGGGACATTCACAAAGCACTTTAACCCCCAATTTAGCCCCGATTTTTAACCCTGGTGCTAAACATGGTGCCAAGCTATGAGCTTAACATGGTTAGCCCCTGGTTTAGTACCATGTTTAGCACCAGGGTTAAAAATCGGGGCTAAAGTGGGGGTTAAAGTGCTTTGTGAATGTCCCCCAATATTAAATAGAGAGGCTATCCGGTAGGTGGCGCTGTAGCCTCGCCGAGCGCGGTTCCACTAACTGACGTTTGAAACGGGCGTCTATGACGTCACTATAGGCACTAACAATGTTAAACTTGATCAGTCAATACTGCGCTGAATACAATGAATAGTAGCAAAATAAGCATAACAACAGGTTAATGGGAATTGTAATTGTAAGCAACATTTATTTGGTAGACGTTATATGAAAAACGAAGTTGAATAAAAATTATAAAAAAAATATCCCTAACTCTATTGGAATTTGACGCCTGTAGGTTGGTACAGCGAACAGCTGCTATAGCAGCAGCTGCATCACGTGATCACAGAGAGCGAATCAGGAGGCTATAAGAGCCAGGGCGTCTGTGTCGTCACACAGAAATGCAACTCTTGAAATTGACCAACACACTATAACATTATTATTAATGTTTTTATTGAACACTCTTACAGTGTACATATTACATAAACATACAAAACATAAAATCTTATATTATACACACAACATGACAAATCAATAAATAATAACTTATACACATATAAATAATGACATTAAAAATTATTGAGCTAGGAACATAGAAAAAACAAATATTAAAAAACACAATTATAATTATTACTTGGAAATAATAATAATAATAAATTAACCCGTATAAATCATACATTATTATATAGCTAAATATGCTAAAGAATATATTCGTTTTGGACAAGACAGGGCATGATATGTTTCACATTTTTGACCACAAAATTTACAAACACAGTTGTCATCGGTTTCATGGTATACAAATTTCGTACAAACACGGTGATGGAAACCATGCATTGTAAACCTGGTTATAATATGTCTGTCTTTATATTGACAGTTTTGCCAGTTAGAATTTACACTAACACTATAACATTAGGAAGCTAGAAAGTCGCCCCCCCTTGGCTAAAAGACACGGAGGTCTCTGCCAGAGCATAGCAGAGGGCTATGGCCAGAGATAATGGTCTGTCTCGTCTGCATACAGTGTTTCAAATTTCGCGCTCTTTAAACTTATAGTTGTATAAGCCCATGATACAACTATAATAGATAGGTCCATCAGCCCTACGAATTTGGACTGATCTGCGCATTTTGGCCAAAAACACCCAAGGTGACGTCACGTAGTGAGCTCAAAACAGCTGTTTCGCTGCACGAGGGGCCCCTACCGGAGCAGAATTTTTGTTCAACATTAGCGAGAACGTTGCTTTTTATCTCATCTCAAATTTGATATTTATTTACAATACTACAAGCCAAACCGGTTGCAGTAACGTATTAAAAGAATTTTTAAACACTGCAATTCGCAAGCAATCTGGGGTAGAAGTTCGTATCTTTGTTCATAAAGCATACAAAGCTGCTATTGGCTGTGCGCAGATTAGTCACCTAGCGTTTGCGCAGCTTCATTTGGATTCAAGTTTTTTTATCATGCACACTTTGCGGAGCTATGCGCAGTAGACTACTAACATTAAAAACTCGTTTCTGCGCAGCTTTTCTAAGCAATGGCTATTAATTTACGGAAAACTCTATAATAGAGCAGAAAAAATTAAACGTATGCACCGTGCGCATGGGACGGCCCTGGTATAAGCCGGTATCTCGAACGAAATGACCGATGGCGGCGCTGTCTGCAGAGTGATGACGTCACAAAATGGCGGACGTAATGCGGCTCGAAAGAAATATGGAGTATGAAAAGCAGGTTAATAATTTGATAATGTGCGATTAGAAGCTTACATACAAACGTAAAATTTGACGCACCAGCTGTCAAATTAAATTCAGGGGCTTTACAATATTATTGGAGCCAATCGCACCCCTTTCAGCCTTTTCAGCGGTGTTTTTTTTTCCCCCATAGGAAATACGAAAAGTTTTTCCAATGAATATGACCGAGATGTAACAATTTGAAAATTTATAAGAATTTTATGGAGAAAATTTCATTCAATAGGTAATTAATTTACACCTCTGAAATAATTAATTAATACATATTCATTACCACACCCCCGTGGCACCACCTCTACCACGCACACCCCTGGAGTGCTACCCAGCCGTACCCCGTTATTCAGACCTATTAGTATTTTCCACTTTTTTTAATAAACGAGCTAAAATTATAAAACTTAATTTTCAAGGGGTTATCAACCCTCCTGAACTAAGAAATAATTTTAGATTTTCTCCCCTACGCACCCTTGAGTGTTAGATAACTACCCCTAAAACCCATTTTCCTTAAAAATTGTGCTAAAATTATGAAATTAATTTTCAAGGGGTAATCGACCCTCCTAAACTAGGAAATAATTTTAGATTTTCTCCCCGACGCACCCCTGAGGGTGGAGAACTACCCCTAAAATCAACTTTCCTTAAAAATTGTGCTAAAATTATGAAATTAATTTTCAAGGGGTAATCGACCCTACTGAAGTCGGAAATAATTTTAAATTTTCTCCCTGACGCTCCCCTGAGGGTGGAGACCTACCCCTAAAATCCACTTTCCTTAAAAATTGTGTTAAAATTATGAAATTAATTTTCAAGAGGTAATTGACCCTCCTGAACTCGGAAATAATTTTAAATTTTCTCCCCGACGCACCCCTGAGGGTGGAGAACTACCCCGAAAATCCACTTTCCTTAAAAATTGTGCTAAAATTATGAAATTAATTTTCAAGGGGCAATCGACCCTACTGAAGTCGGAAATAATTTTAAATTTTCTTCCCGACGCACCCCTGAGGGTACAACGCTCTGGTTGTATCCAGGCACTACGGTCTCCAGTAGATGGCGCTCGTTATCAAAATTTAGTTTTCCGCGATATTGTTAGATGGCGTAAGCATCCACTTTTAAGCGTTTTTGGGTGAAGTTGAGAAATTTGAGTGGTTTTTTCAAAATTTTAACCGACAACGGGGAAATCGTGGACATGGACGAAATCAAGGTATGCATATATAATTATATAATAATATATGCTTAATTACAAGTTTGTTGTGATGTTTTGGTGTTTTTAGAACGAAAGAATGTACTGAATAGTATTTTTATATCTCATGGTTGTATATAAAGTTAAGTTAGGTAGTGAAATATGTTGTTAAATGACTGCAGTGTTCGATTCAACATGCAGCTAGTGCATACAGGATTATGAGATTATATTCAAACCGGCCCAGACTTTCCTTCTCAAAATATTTTTTGCTGCAAGCTTTTAATTTCATTCTAATTTGTATTGTCAGAATTGTCTCCTAATTGTACATTTCCAGTAAGCATACTGCATAACTGTCTTTAATTGTAACTGTATGAATATATATATATATTATACAAATTAACTGTCATTTTATTGCATGCATATTCAATTCAATTGAGCAATAATTACTTTAGTATGGTAAACCTAGACCCTATCTTGATACTCTTACAGAAGTGAAATGCATGGTTAGCCTTCCGAAACTGATGTATGTTCTTAATTGGCCAGGTTTACAATGAAGATCCTTCAGATGCCATATGGTTCCGTCGATCCACAAGCCAGCCCAGACCCTCCGCCCCTATGACGGTCATATATGCTCATTGCGCTCGTAGAGGCCAACGAGATAGTAGAGAAGCTGCTGGACACCCCCAAGTGCTATGTAAGCATAGCATACTATATAAGGAACGGAAAGTTTGAGGCATCCACCGTATGGACCATTATGTCCTCTTCAAGCTGGCCAAGTAAGTCTCAGTGAGCAAACATATATAATATATATCACAAAGTATATAATATATGGATTATCAATATATTATACTGTATGGATAATTTTATTTATAATCAAATTAATTTGATACGTATTCCTTCCGGAAGTAGCCTGAAGTGTTAAGTTTGTAGCTGGAATCATCTGTTTGTAATTCAGTTTTGAGAATTAATTAACATATGAAAATATTAATCACATCAATAAACAAGGCCTCATAACTACATCACCCATCTGGTCTTCAACGATTCCTTATTAAACACCGCCAGGAGAACGTAGTGTACGTACACTTGCTTACTGACTCTTGGTGTTTGCAGGCTGATGAAGCAAAGTCACGCTGCAGGCTTGTACTCGGAGTACATGTCTGAGAGCCATCGTCTCACGTACAGGACTCGTCCGACTTGACTCATCCAGAGGTGTAACGAGCATGGTCGGAAGAGGATGCTTAGCCAAGCCCTACCGCTACCTGGTACCTGGCTAGCCACGATCTCGACCAGAGCGGCCTCCATCAGGCTTGTCGCTACTGCAACGAGTTCGAGGAGGTAAGTTTTTTTTAACAATCAACCTTAAGCAAGCATTTTGCACAATTTATTTATTAATGTTTATTTCATTAATTTATTATGTAATTATTTTTTGCTCCGCTCATTGCCATACTCATTGGGAGACCATTGCAAATTCCTTTTCGTTCTCTTACTCTTACTGTGGTATCAAACTTCATGCCCAGTACATGTTTTTAAAAAATTAATTGCATATACAGTTGTCGCCTCAGAAAATTTCCCTTTAATGCGGCCTTGCTAATCAGAAAATTTCACACTTGCAGCCTTGACAATCATCATGCCCTGTGTTATTCTTATGGGATTGTCAAGGCTATTAGTGTGAAATTTTTCAAGACAATGAATGTTAAAATAGTATTCTTTCCATTGCAAAAAAAAAAAAAAAAAAGTTGAAAAAATTTACAGAAATCTCACTTTTCCAGTTGGTTGACAAGCGTCTTGTTGTTTCAGACAGACACCAGCATGTTTGTTCAGGGAGCGGCCGCTGGACAAGCTGAGCTCGAGGGTGAAAGCGTACGTGGTGCCAAGAAATTGGCAGCAGCGCTACCACAGTCAGCGAGATTATCAACTGACCTGACGAGGTGTGTATTTTGTTAGAGAAGTCATAATGACTATTGAATTATGTAAAACAAGACAAGATAGGCCAATAAAAGAAGAATCAATGTTTATACTGGTTAAAATGACGTCAGATCAATAAGGAAATGGACGAGGTCAATAGATTTTGATGAATTTCACATATGTTACACATCTGACCTAGGGTGATGAGGTTTGGATGTAATTTTTTCAAATTTCAAAAAAACCCAATTTTCAGAATTTTTCAAAAAATTTAAAAACAAGGGCAATCTCGAGAGATAAAAAAATTGTATCTCAAATTCTGCTCAACATAGAATTACAATTTAAATTTCTATAAGTTTGTAGTAGAATTGTTAAACTTTTTTGCATTGACAATTTTGACCTTGAAATTTTATTTAGGTCAAAGGTCAGAGGTCATACTACAAAAAGCGTATTTATTCACACAAGATATCTAGCTAAAAAATTTTGAGATATAGGTTTTGAAAAGGGTCTATCCTTCTATAACATACCGTTTTCAAATGTTTGGGATAGTTCAAAATTTTGAAGTTACGATTTTTTTTATTAATTTTTCCGAGGTTTTTTGAAAATCTCGAATTTTGAATTTCGAATTTTTTAGAAATTTGAAAAAATGATGCCCAAACCTCATTGACCTTGGTCAGATTGTTAACACATGTGACATTTTTGGAAAAACTATTACAAAATTTTTCAAAAATACTCGGAAAAATTAATAAAAAAAAATCGCAACTTCAAAATTTTGAACTATCCCAAACATTTGAAAACGGTATGTTATAGAAAGATAGACCCTTTTCAAAACCTATATCTCAAAATTTTTTAGCTAGATATCTTGTGTGAATAAATACGCTTTTTGTAGTTTGACCTCTGACCTTTGACCTAAATAAAATTTCAAGGTCAAAATTGTCAATGCAAAAAAGTTTAACAATTCTACTACAAACTTATAGAAATTTAAATTGTAATTCTATGTTGAGCAGAATTTGAGATACAATTTTTTTATCTCTCGAGATTGCCCTTGTTTTTAAATTTTTTGAAAAATTCTGAAAATTGGGATTTTTGAAATTTGAAAAAATAACATCCAAACCTCATCACCCTAGTTCAGATGTGTAACATATGTGAAGTTCATCAAAATCTATTGACCTCGTCCATTTCCTTATTGATCTGACGTGATTGTAACCTACTGTATTAATTATCTTTCATAATTTAAAAATTGAATTATTTTTTTCTTAAGTACGTACTGTTTTTTTTTTTTTTTTTTTTTATCCAACGCTGGACTGATTGTGGATATTTAAAAAAAAAAATCAATGTTTAAGAATGGACAACATATATGAAAAAAATTTAATTGCAGAAATGAATAGAGGGTACCAAATTATGCTACTCTGAATTTTTTCAGATTTTTTTGAGGCCCAGAACTATTTTTAAATAATTATTGAAAGTCCTGTGATTTCAGTTGGCACCCCTGAATCCTTAAAGGATTAGTAAGCCCGGCCTTGTCTTTGAAATATATCATGTATCATAGATATTTAAAAATGGTTCCCGGACAACTCGGAGCGTGGTCAACTGGGAGCCGGACAGCTCGGAGCGAAACGTGTTTCTAGGACAATTCGGAGCACGGACAGCTCGGAGCGCGAACATCCTGGAGCCAAGGCAGGACAGCTCGGAGCGCGGACATCCTGGAGCCAAGGCAGGACAACTCGGAGCACGGACAGCTCGGAGCGCGGACATCCTGGAGCCTAGCTAGGACAACTCGGAGCACGGACAGCTCGGAGCGCGGACATCCTGGAGCCAAGGCAGGACAACTTGGAGCACGGACAGCTTGGAGCGCGGACATCCTGGAGCCTAGCTAGGACAACTCGGGTCACCGTTTTATTTAAATTACGATTAATGAATTTTTATTTCAAAATAAAAATTGATGTATGCCGAGAATGTATCGTTAATCGTAACATTTTTTGTTATATTACTTATATTTATTACGTATGTACAAAAAAATTATCAAGTTTTCTGATCTGATGTATCTGATAAGAGATAATCCAAAAATTATATCATGAATTTCCCATGATGATCATTGTTAATTGAACTTTGTGAATACTTTTGTTTATAGTAAATGATATTACATAAGTTAGGAATCATTTTAATAATCTAATATAATATTATGTGAAATAATAAAGTACACAGTTTTGATAAAATCTTTGTGCTGTATTATTTAATTACTAAATTTAGATATACAAGAAACTTAAAAATGAATTTAAGTTGGTAAACTTTGAGAAAGGAGACTAAAAAGTAGATAGATAATTTCTGTAAATATTTTAGATAAGTCAATAAGATCAATTCATTATTTTTCTTTTTTTATAAAATCAATATTGCATAATATATTTAAAAGTTAAAAGTTTAAAAGCATGCAAATATAACAAAATGAAATCTTTTTGGCAGAAAAAAAAAAAGTTGTATAATATTAATTTGCAGAAATTTAATCATATAATAATAATTCATGATATAATTTTTGGATTATCTCTTATCAGATACATCAGATCAGAAAACTTGATAATTTTTTTGTACATACGTAATAAATATAAGTAATATAACAAAAAATGTTACGATTAACGATACATTCTCGGCATACATCAATTTTTATTTTGAAATAAAAATTCATTAATTGTAATTTAAATAAAACGGTGCCCCGAGTTGTCCTAGCTAGGCTCCAGGATGTCCGCGCTCCGAGCTGTCTGTGCTCCGAGTTGTCCTAGCTAGGCTCCAGGATGTCCGCGCTCCGAGCTGTCCGTGCTCCGAGTTGTCCTAGCTAGGCTCCAGGATGTCCACGCTCCGAGCTGTCCGTGCTCCGAGTTGTCCTGCCTTGGCTCCAGGATGTCCGCGCTCCGAGCTGTCCGTGCTCCGAGTTGTCCTAGAAACACGTTTGGCTCCGAGCTGTCCGGCTCCCAGTTGACCGCGCTCCGAGTTCTCCGGATACCGTTAAAAATTACTGGGCACAAAAAAACAACATCCACCCTAAAGTTCCCATATAAACAGCTTGTAACGTCGGCTATTCAGTGACGACACTCGGCCACAGAGAGAAGCGGCTGGGTCAAAATATGAAAGAAAAGTCAAAGCGTTTGCCGATTTGCTTACTTTGCTAGCAAATATAAGGCTTTTTTACGCTGCCACAGAGTTGACACTTTTTAAGAAAATTAATTTATATTCTATAAATGAACCTGCAGAGTGTCATTTTTCTGCGACGCTTGTGAAGATCAGGAAAAATAATTTAATCTGACGATAAAATCACTGAAATTGTCGGAAGACTTTCTCTTTTTTTTTTCCTGCCTTTGACTCCCGGGCGAGCGAGGGTGCGACAATTGTCTGCTTACAAACCTACCCTCCTCCCACATAATCCACACATGGATGGCGTGCCGCGGGGAGGGTTATCCTTATTGTTCAACTCCTTGGAAAAAAATTACAACTAAGAAAAATAATAGTAATTGCCTTCTCAATGAGTCCTCTTCGTGTTGTGGACATGATCAACCGTGACCACGCTGACACCCTTCGGTCAAAAGAAACTGATATATTGCCTTGGGTCTCACACGTCGTATTCAAGCTAGAGGAGCCTTGTAGCCGCCTGATGTCGTCAGACCCTCGTACTTTTAAACATTAATTAAAATTACCAATGAAGTGTGACACATATTTTAAACCTAAAATTGGGCATTGCTATCAACTGACATTGAAAGAAAAATACATGTTAATCCGGGTTTACTAATACTTTAATAAAAAGGATAGAGACTGGACGCTTATATTGACGCCTCCAGGGGGCCTGGCCGCATTCAATAATTATTTAAAAATAGTTCTGGGTCTCAAAAAAAAAATGAAAAAATTCAGAGTAGCATAATTTGGTACCCTCTATTCATTTCTGCAATAATTTTTTTTCATGTATGTTGTCCATTAACAGAAGGCTTTTGAAAGTTAGATAGTGAAGAGAGACACTCAATTTGATTTTTTTATGCCGCAGGCCCCACCATAATGAGAATGTGAAACACAACTTGGTAATGACGTCCAGCACTCCGCAGTTATCAAAAGCCTCTACGTCTGAGCCCACTACAAGCCTCTCAAGGAAACCATGCAAAGACTTGCCAGCTTTGTGTTTTATTTATGTTGTGCCCATGAAAGAGATAATAAAAAAAAAAACTGAGCCTACATTTAACTTTTTTTTTTTTTTTTTTTAGAATTGTACTTATTTTATTATCTCTTTCATGGGCAATATAGAATGTATATTTTACATAAATATATGAAGTCAAAAATAAAAACTGCCCATGGGGCAAATGAAAAAGATTGCTGAGCAGTCCATTCACAGGATTGTGTCCATGTTTATGTCATGGTATTTCTTCGCATATATATATTTTTTTAATATTATTAAGTGAAATTTGTTAATTATATTTTATGTGTTTGCAACTATGTACTTGTGTCAACAATGTCTCACGTTATTTTTTTTGGATGGGCAAAATCAGGTACACTCCTCGCCTTGGAAACTCTTGAATCCTTTTTACCTTACCTTCTTCCTTACCTGATTTAGCAAAAAGCTCATTATTGCAAATCAGACATTGGGTATATTTTCCAATGAAGGCGTTGCTACTTGGGTTCTCAGGCGTCACCTGCCGTGCTTAGTAGAGAGCGTTTTGCCCTCTTTATCAACCTCCTTCAAGTCAACTAGTATACTTCCTCATTCAATTATAAATGTTTGATCCAGCTATCACAAGAAATCTTTGTTATAGTGGAGTGTATCAAAATTCTAGCGGAGCGACTACAGGGATATATGTTGACAACGAAGGCAGATCAGACTTTACCAGGCATGACAGGCCACCCTAGAGCACCCCGGTAATATCAGTAATAATATAATGAGCTGTCTGCTATCATAAGGTTAATGATTCATTGCACCAGGCATCACTTCAACGTAAAGTATTTTTTCAGCCCTCTTATGGCCTAAAACTATTTTTTTTTTCTTGTCGTGAATAATATAATATTGACTATAATACATGCTCTTTTGTCTTATGACCAGCCTTGGTTGAACTTTGCTTTACTGAGTGTGGTACCGTTACTGCTGGGCAGTGGCACGGCTGGGCATGACTCGTCTCTCGCTGGCTGGGTTTGCCATGCAGTAACCATGCCGCTGCATTACAATTAATGGCGGTGCTACGCTCAGTACGTAACAGCGACTGCCAAGGTTGGTCATTAGACAAAGAGATCTCTGTGGAAAAACATTATGATCTAGGAGAAGTGTGAACTGCTGCAGTTCTTCTACAAAATACTGTATGCATATTGACATGTTGCCCCGTTGGCCACCAATTTCTGATTGTATCATATTTTTTTCTTATTTTCTGTCGACATTGATTGGTATCTTTAATAAATTGTTTTTCTTTCCATTAATTATTGTACTTATTGTGATCTAGTGAACCCTAGCAGTAATAGAAATATATATCTAAAGCAGGGGGCGTGGCCAGAGGGGAAGGGGGGCGTGGCCTGGCGGCCCGGGTTGAAAATTCGCGTTCAAATTTTGCCGCTTATTCTCCCCTATTTTATGCTAAATTCTACCACCGCGGCGCTGGTGCTAGAACGAGTAGCGCTTATGCAGTTTCCCCTCTCTCTTCTCTCTGGTTGTATCATCGGTATCATGATAAAAATGAGCGAAATGAGCATTGAAAAACAATCAACGCCATATTTCCGGTTGTTGAAACGTAAAAACGTATGTTGTTATGTTCAGAAGTGACTTAAATTATCTACTGTAATTTGTGGGACAATACAGCTTTAGTATGTTTAATCGCGTACGTAATGCTTTTTTTACTGTCGTGGGAGGACTGGAACCGATCGCAGGCATGAAAGATGTTGACGCTAATGAAGAGAAGGATCGAAATCTTGCTCCCAAGTTTCCTTACACTAGACCTCACTTTCTTCAATTCCATACAGAGGAAGAGATTCAAGTGTCAGCGGACCACCACATCAGACCAATCATAGTCCCTCGAGATGTGAACGTGATTCCTTGGAATGCGGGCTATGCTGAGTGAGTAAAAAACATTGAATAATTACTGCATAAGTGCATACAGGATGTCTCAGAGCCCCTCAAAACAAGCAGTGCATAATGCTTATTATCATATTATGCATACAGTATGCACATAGGACCAACAGGGGATTTATGTTAAAGTAGAGAGTCTAACACAAAATAGAAAACGAAAATGCTAAGGTTACGAATGCGTTTGAAAGCAAAGTCCAGCTTGGGATGGCCCAGCCTGAAGAATTTTTTATTGCCACACTGGTGGCCATTCCTCCTCCTCTATGACAAGACTACCAAACCAGCCCAGTCTGTTGCGATCTGACTAGACCACTAGAGAGTGCGACCAGAAGCCCTATAACAGCATCGAAATATATTACAATAATTTATTTTTAATAATTAAATTAAACCTCTCATGGCACCATGAGATTAAAACACAAAAGATTGCCGCAACATTAACCTTGCTTTTAAAACGATCTGTATTATTTATTTTCAAATTTCACGGCATTCAATCTTGAGCTCAAATACGAGGTGGTTTATCTCAAGCGTTTTTTTACAAGACCTACTGCAACTGTCAGACCGGTGACATGATTATGATTGTTTCAGACCATGCGACCAAGATTATCCGCTATTTTCACAGTCCACTCAAGAGGTCTGTTCGTAAATATACAATCAGACCTAATATTTTCTAAAAATAGTTCTAGTGCTCCTCCGTATAAAAACGAAATCCAAATAATTCCATCTTGCATAGGTTCTCCAGAAAAAAAATTCAAAGCGATTTAAATTTTTTCTAGGGAACCTATGTGAGTTAGAATTTTTTAGGTTTTATATACAGTTTAACAGATCTTAGAATTCCTGTAGACACTATGGCGCCAGCTCCAGACAGTCTAGACTGGTGGCATCCATAAAATCCTTAATATTTATTTTCAAGATGTCCGTGGGCGCATTGAATCTACACGTAAACTAAGATTTGTAATACTGTAGAGGAGAACTAAAACTATTTTTAGAAAAAAATACAGTAATTCATTTATTTATTTACGTATTTTCTATTTTGTGGTAGTTTTAATGCCCCTCTTCTTTTTACCCTGCCCAAGGCAAGGAAATTTTCCAACTATAAAATTAAGCTTCGGGATCCTCTTGTCAATAATTCCACCAAACACCTGTGTATTAATCCACATTTCAGCTAGTCTAACCAAGACTACACCCAAAATATTCCTTTACCCGTAATCTTAGTAAACTCATCAACCACCTGCACGAAGTCCCTATTTAAAATTTTAGCAATCAGCCTCTGACTCTCAAAACCCCCAACTTCTCTCCTATCCTCTGAATCCACAATTTAAGCCACCGACAACAGCTGCATTAGATTCAAATCATCTAACTGACGAATATTCGTTACAAAATAAGATTATTTTTTGCATTATCCCCTGGTCCGTAACCAACAACAATACCTTCTCCGCATTTATCACAATCTCCACCCCTAATAGCTCACAATCAGATTCAACCCACTGGACCCTCCCCTTCAACTGTTTTTTGCGTACAGCTCTTTCATGGTCTCTTATGAAAATATCATATGTATGCCAATCTCAACTTTTTCTTCCAAAATATCCCAACATATACTACCACCGTCTCAAGGGTCAGGTTCATGCTTATGTTCACCACGAGGAGTTAATAATACTCTGCTACAGATCAAGGTGGCTGGATAGTACGATGAAGACACGGAGCTGCTGCCCCCACACGGGCAGCGCTGAACTAGTAAAAGCAATCGTCATCTGCATTTACTAGTTCCTCGTTAGGCCGTGTAGGGGCAGCAGCTGTGTGTCTTCACCTTCCTATCCAGCCACCTTGCCACTGATAACACTTTTGAACACCGGGAACTATTTTAAACATTAATTGACAACAGTGTGACCAAGCCACCTAGGTGTTTGGTCCTTACTGTTCTTGGTAAAAGGATTGGGCATTAGGTGTAACTGCACTTTCAATGTTGTTTTTTTTTTTTTTTTTTTTTTTAATAGTTCAAGAAAAGAAGTTAGAGTAGCATAATTTGGTGGTACCATCCATATATTCATTTCTGCAAAAAATAAAGATAAAGTATCTTTTCCATTCTGTACTAACATTTTATACTTTTATACTAAGTTTCAAATTACAACAATCAGTACATTTGATACTGTATTATGCTCATTGATGCAAATTAAACATATGTTTCCGACGAAACCATTTCATCTACTGTTTACATGAGAAGTATAGATCCGTATTGAACATTAGGTGCCCTTGCAACAACGGTCATGAAAAAAGCAAGATGCATGGGTGATACAGGTCAAGTACATACTTGTTCACATGAGTGTCCAATTCGGATATGTATTAAACAACATATTAAATGAGAGTTCATCTAATACTGATCAAACTACTCATATAAGCATACTGACTGTAATTCCATTGTAAAAACATGTATTTTTTTTATTCAGAACTGTGAATGCTGGGAAATCTATTTGGAATGAGGATCAAGCTTGTATTCATCGAGGACTACTGACACGGCCAGAGCGCAATGGACAAGATGCCCGCCGTGCTCTAAGCATGCCCTACACATACTTTGGCTTGTTTGATGGTCATGCAGGCGTTGGTGCTGCAGTTGCTGCAGCCAATCAATTACATCATATTATTCATGTAGGTTTAGCATTATGTAATTCATATATAATTTTAGATTGACATAGAGTCACGTCAAGGCCTTGCTGATATTTCCTGTCCTTTTCTTTAAAAATAATACATCACAACCTTATTGGTTTATTTTTCTTTAAAATAAAATTGAATATTTGCTTACAAATAATAACAATAAAAACTGTAAGTGTCATTATTTAATTTACAATGTGCATGCTTCTCTTCTTTCCAGGAGAAACTTATTGATGTACTAGACCATCTTCTGCCTCCTCTCTCTCACATAGCAAATGTACAGGCACATACCAGGAATAGCATAGCAATGTACTTTCCTGAGAAAGAAATCTCCAATGAATCGCTTATCATTGGGGCCTTAGAATCAGCATTTTGGGACATGGTAAGTTCTATTTTGAAGCAGTATGTTTAATTAAATATTTAATTAAATAATTAGCAGATTCACTTGCGTTGAAGTAGGTGGTCACAGTTAATTTTGTTGCTACTAAAATGTTAAAATTAATGCTGTGATGAAACAATCTCAAGACACAGATACAATATGTCTTTCCTTCTTGGTGCAGCTTATTATGAAGTACAGTGGCTTTGTGCCTAGCTTTAAGATAAGATATGTAATAATAATAATAATAAAAAAAAGTGCTGTCTCGAGTCGACAAGATTTGCAAGTCTTTTGTCAGTGCGAGGAACAAGATTACTGCGATTAATACGTGGGCTATCCCTGTGGCTGGATATACGTTTGGTGTCGTCAGGTGGTCGGAGACGTCACTGCAAGCTTTTGATAGAAAAGTGAGAACCACCCTCACGAAGCACAGGATACATCACCCGAGGAGCTCAGTCGAGAGACTGTACCTTTCACGTCATGTAGGTGGAAGAGGTTTGCTCAGCATGGAGATGATGTGTCGTCAGCAGGAGTTGAAACTTCGGCAGTACTTTGTGTCACGTGGTGATGGGTTGCATGCAGCTATTTGCAACCAGGACCGTGGCTACACTCAGCTACATTTGAGTGAGCAAGAGTTTCAGCCTGCCATTAGAACCCAGGCTGACAGAGTTTTGGAGTGGTCAACAAAAGCATTGCATGGTCGGTTTGCTGCAGCGTTATCTTCGGATCAGGTGGACACCAAGAGTTCCACTGAGTGGCTGCGGACAAGTGGGTTGTTTGCGGAGACAGAGGGCTTTGTCTGTGCCATACAGGATCAGGTCATCAGGACTAGGGCGTATGAGCGACACATCCTCAAAGTCAACATCAGTGACCGGTGTCGTCTTTGCAAGCAGGCTAACGAGTCCATTCAGCATGTCACTGGGGGCTGTCCAGTGCTTGCTCCAAAAGAGTACTTAGAGCGCCACAATTCTGTTGCCAAAGTTGTACATCAAGCTTTGGCCAAGAAAGTTGGTCTCATTGAGACAGAGGTTCCGTACTATAAGTGCAAGCCGGAACAAGTTCTCCGTAATCAGGATGCAAAAATCCTGTGGGATTCTGCCATCACCACAGATAGAGCTGTTGAAGCAAACAGACCTGATTTTGTTCTCTTCGACAAGAAAGCTCGAACAGCGGTGATTGTCGACATTGCTGTCCCGCTGGACGAGAATCTTGTGACCACAGTTGCGGAGAAAAAGCGCAAGTACCAGCCACTTGCTATCGAGCTCAAAGACATGTACCAACTCCGTAGTGTTGATGTGGTTCCAGTTGTGATCTCTAGTAACGGTCTTGTGACCAAAGACTGGTCATTTGCCAGAGAGAAGTTGGCTCTCAAAGAATACCACATGCGTGTCATGCAGAAGGCTGCTATTCTTGGCACGGCTAACATTGTGCGCAAGGTTTTGAGCTTGTAGCACCCCCGCATGTGTACCCGCATTCCCCTCTCAATGTTTGGTACGGGCGCTTGCACCTTGGCTTGATTGAGCCCGGTGTTAGTGCTTATGAAGAAGAAAGCAAGAAAAAGACATAATAATAATAATAATAATTTATTTCGAACAAATTTGGTTGTACAGGACAACATATATCACGTCAAATAAAATAATATACCTACACTAAACATGCAACCACAAAATAACAAAATGAGATCAATAAAAAAAATATATCGTCATACATTCATTTTACATAATTAAGTTAGATATTGGAGACAATTTTCCGGAAATTTCTTTGCAAAAAACTTTTTTACTGACAGAGTAAAATTCATTTACTATTAACAATTGTTTTAATTTGGATTTAAAAAGTGAGTTACTGACAATATTTTTTAAACAGCTAGGAAGAAATTCATATATTTTAGCACATTGATTTTGATGATATGGATTCTTATCAGCAAAAACAGAATTATTCTTGCCCATAAGAATATTATCTATATTTCTGGTATTATGATCATGAAGCAAATTATTTATTGGGAATAATTCTGGATGTTTTCTTTTGAACATTGCGCAAGCCATAATGTACATACTTGGTAGTGTAAGAATTTTATTTATTTTAAAATGAGAGACACAAGAATCTCTTTTTTTAAATCTTAACATAGTTCTCAAAGCTCTTTTTTGTAAAATAAATAGTTCATCAATTAATTTATAAGATGAACCATAAAAAATTAGCCCATAGGCTAAATGGGAGTACACATAAGCATAATATATTGATATAAGGGACTCATGTGATACAAAGTCTCTTATTGAGTATAATACAAAATTGGCGGAATTAAGTTTTTTTACAATAACATCCACGTGACGGGTCCAATTCAAAGTATCGTTAATATGCAGTCCAAGAAATTTAGTATATTCTAATCTTTTTATAGATTTATTATTTAAAGAAAATAGGTAACTGAAATCGATATTTTGCCTCGGGGAATGAAATTGAAGAAAATATGTTTTTTCTAAGTTTAAAATCAACTTATTCTCAATACACCAATTTTGCATCTCATCAATAGTTGATCTTGTTTTTTCTATACAATTGTACATTTGAACATTTGAAATGAGCAATTAGAAACGAAAATTTTTATTGGCTTAATCGAAAGAAGGGGTAAAAATATGACGTTGTGAATTGTTTCAGATTTTTTTGTGACCTATGACTAATTTTAATTAATTAATTAAGTTGCATTATTTTGAGAGTGCCGCCTCTCGTGACGCCTCTGACGTCACACCATTCTTGTACTTTTGCACTATAGATGAGATTAGGTGAGAACATGCAGGTATGAAAATCAAAATGGCTGGCGCCACGTTTGAAATTCCCCGCTTCAAATTTTTGAAGTTTTAATGTGGGTTACGTTTGATCAATTTTAGCTTTATTTTGTTCGCATACCACTGAAAAATATGGTTGAAATATGATTTAAAACTTCTATCGTGCTCTAATATTGTTTAATAC
This sequence comes from Siphlonurus alternatus, assembly GCA_949825025.1. NCBI lineage: Eukaryota > Metazoa > Arthropoda > Insecta > Ephemeroptera > Siphlonuridae > Siphlonurus > Siphlonurus alternatus. The sequence continues at coordinate 25,065,793 of OX463788.1, read as the reverse complement.
GTAAAAAGTAGAAAATTATGAGAGACTAACTTCTTACATCAAATTAGTTTGCTTTCTTCCTTTAAATAAAATAATTTACTGATACTTGGTGTGCTAGTGGGTTAGCCCAGTGGTAAACACATCAGACTTCAAATTTCGTGGTTGCGGGTTCGATTCATTTCACCCGGCGAGTTTTTATAAATACATTTTTTTTCTTTAATTTTAATATATTTATGAATTCTAAATTTATAAAATGTGGTTAAAATATGGTTTACAGCTACTATCAATCGTAATTGATAACTTTTTAATAGTAAAGAGAGGGAACAATATTAATAAAAAATTACTTCACTTTTTCGCGTTCCAATAAAACATTTCTCTTACCGAGGCTCAAAGCTTAATAATTAGTGTGGCACTGTGGCACAGTGGCGGAGAAATTTTCTTTAATTAAATTAAACTAAATTAAAGGAAAGAAAAGTGTCGAGTTTAAAAAATCCTTCGACGTGGAGAATCAAACTCTCCACCACAAGAGTACGAGCTCTGCGTCTTTGCCACTGTGCCACACCAAGCTTTGGGACACAGTGTGAAAAATGTTTTATTTGAACGTATAAAAGTGAAGTAATTTTTTATTAATATTGTTCCCTCTCTTTACTATTAAAAAGTTATCAATTACGACTGTAAACCATATTTTAACCACATTTTATAAATTTAGAATTCATAAATATATTAAAATTAAAGAAAAAAAATGTATTTATAAAAACTCGCCGGGTGAAATGAATCGAACCCGCAACCACGAAATTTGAAGTCTGATGTGTTTACCACTGGGCTAACCCACTAGCACACCAAGTATCAGTAAATTATTTTATTTAAAGGAAGAAAGCAAACTAATTTGATGTAAGAAGTTAGTCTCTCATAATTTTCTACTTTTTACGTATTAAACAATATTAGAGCACGATAGAAGTTTTAAATCATATTTCAACCATATTTTTCAGTGGTATGCGAACAAAATAAAGCTAAAATTGATCAAACGTAACCCACATTAAAACTTCAAAAATTTGAAGCGGGGAATTTCAAACGTGGCGCCAGCCATTTTGATTTTCATACCTGCATGTTCTCACCTAATCTCATCTATAGTGCAAAAGTACAAGAATGGTGTGACGTCAGAGGCGTCACGAGAGGCGGCACTCTCAAAATAATGCAACTTAATTAATTAATTAAAATTAGTTATAGGTCACAAAAAAATCTGAAACAATTCACAACGTCATATTTTTACCCCTTCTTTCGATTAAGCCAATAAAAATTTTCGTTTCTAATTGCTCATTGATATACACCGTAGTGTTTATTACACATACATAGTTTTATACCCTGTAGTAAAAATATATTTTGATTGTCTTCCAGCAAAAAATGATGACTAAAAATTTTAAATATTAGTTATAGATTTATATATATTTTTTTTTTCTCCTACACTGACCATCATATTCAACTTGTTTTTTGTCATTGTAGAGTTTGAGCAATTCATTGATTCAATATAAATTTCTCAACTGCAAAAAATGAAACACGTCTGGAGTGATTGAGACTGCTCTGTAATTGCCACTGGGTCGCAGAATATTTTTCTATTTTTCTGTCTCCATATCAAGAATTTTATTATTTCTTAGTCAATGGGGTACTGACCAAAAAAAAAAAAAAAAGTTTCAAGTTTTTGTCAACCTTTCAAAAGGCACGAGAATTTCATGAAGAACGAGCCCTATTACAGCATTCTACGACAATTTCCTGATTTTATATGAATTTTTAAAATCTCTAAAAAATGATGTCACAACATTAAATCTTAAGTGGGAAAATAGATCAGTTAACATTGCCAAATCCCATACTTAATATTGAAATGTAACTAAAACTTCATTTGCAAGGTTTTTAGGTGCTAGAATCACGATAATGAAGGTTTCAAATTCCTACCTCAATAACTTTTCATTTTAGCAATGTTAACTGATGCATTTTCCCATAAAAAAAAAGGCTTTAAAAATTCATATAAAATCAGCAAATTGTCGTAGAATGCTCTAATAGGGCTCGTTCTTCATAGAATTCACAGTACTTTTTACTAGTATTGCTAACTCAAATACCAGTCAGTACCCCATTATTTCAGTGATATTGCACTGTCATTCATTTTGAATTGATGTTCTTTTAATCTACGAATGTTAAAGTGTGTTGTTTTTTTTTCTACTTCTCATCTTTACATACATTGACTGAACAGAGCCTATAAAAGTTTAGTTACTCAATTTATTGTGATGCATACATCCTACTGTCGGTGATTTGATATGATTATCAGAAAGCGAATGGAAAGGAAGAAATATAATTAATGGAAAAAAAAAGTTAAATTCTGGCACTTAATTTGTATAAAACTTGCTGGTTTCAAAGACAATACATTACTAACTGGTAGACATGCATATTTTAGTTTATATTGCTTCAATTCATTAACAATAGTAAGCTAGCTTCGTCATTAACTTGTTTGTTGTTGATGTGATTTTGTTGAAGTCTCTCTTTTTTTGTTTTGTTTTGTAGGTTTCTTAATCCAACTCAAAATTTATTTTAGATGAATGAATTTTTAAGGAATTTTACCCTCCAACGCTAATTTGCTCTCAAAAGCTACAGATCAAACCAAACAATCACAACGATTATCCTCCCTAGCCCTCTAATGCTCTAATGCATATCAAGAGGCTATAATATGCTTATTATATTCTGTCTAATGAAGTCAAATGCTGCACAGGATCATTTGATAGGAGAAGATAAACACAAGTACCGAGTGAAAGGTGGCTGCACTGCTTTGGTGGCACTCTTCATTGATGGCAAGCTCTTCCTCGCCAATGCCGGTGATTCTCGTGCAGTAGTGTGCCGTAATGGACAACCATTTCCTCTCTCCAATGACTTCACTCCAGAGACTGAAAGGCAGCGTGTACGTCGCCTGGTATGTAACATCCGTCATGTAGTACAAAAATATTGTATGTACTGTACTGAAAAATATGCTCTATTTCAATAAAATAGGTTCATTTTGTGAGAGTTGTCCCTGTTTAAAGACACCAGAGTTTGAGGGCTAAAATTAATATAAACTTGATCAGTAAATTCACAACAGCATTCACTTTTGGCACATTTTATTAATGCTGCTGGTATATTGACTAGTTAAATGGTATTGACTTTTTATAATTTTTACATTTTTTTGTTTGTTTGTTTTTTTCCCCAGTTTGATCTATCCCAATACTATCCCATTACTACGTATTTTGTATGTTCTTTAATTATTAATGAAAATACTTTTGTTTCTGCAGGCAGCACTTCAGCCAGAGCTGCTAGGAGGAGAGTACACCCACCTTGACTACCAGCGTCGTCCAGCACATAAGGATCTGGGCAAGAGGATTTTGTACCGTGACTGGTATATGACTGGATGGGGCTACAAAACAGTCACGCCCAATGACCTGAAGGTCCCGGTCGTGTACGGAGAAGGCAAGAGGGTAAGATTTCAAAATCTCCTCCCAGAGGTGATTTTGTACTAAAATCTTACTGATAAAAACTTCCATCAATGTTTTTTGTTCTATACTACTGTGTGCCTCTATTTAAACATTTATGCAGCAAGTTGAAATATAGTATATTAAGCATGTTAGGCTATGATAAATTTAAGTATTTTCTTTCAAAATAGTGAAACAGTAACTATATTTTATTGATTTCACAAGTTATTTCATTTATAAAATTGGCTGTGAAGATCTTGACAAAATACTTTGGAGAGAACAAATCTTACATGTTAACATTTTAGCCATTTTTAACTTTTACTTCAAGAAATGTTGTCAGGCAGTGAGTCAAGTTCCGCAAATAATATTGAACACCTGAATAGATTCCATCTATTCAGAATCTCAGGATTCTTTTTTATATGAGCTTGAATTAAATGAATGGATGTATTTGCTAATGTCTGTGTCCTCTTGCTGCCCATCTTGACTAAGTAGTCTGCTTGTTTGTTCATTGCTGATTTGTTCATTCCAATTAGCTGGTATCCACTATAACAAGTTCTGTGTTATTAAACTTGTAATTTTGAATTGTTTTCGAAATTCTGTTCCTCTTTGGTATTGAGAATCTAAATCTAGGAAGGCTATACAGTATGGACAATTTGCATGACATTTTTTTACTGCAGAAATGGATAGAGGGTGCAAAGTTATGCTACTCTGAATTTTTTCAGATTTTTTAGAGCCCGGGAAATATTTTTAAAAAATTATTGAAAGTCGATTTTATGACGTCACGAGGAGTCTGTCCTTAAGAAAAGGATAGGCGCTAAACGCCCATGATGTCATAAAACTGACTTTCAATAATTTTTTAAAAATAGTTTCTGCTCTCAAAAAAATCTGAAAAAAATTAGAAAAGCATAATTTGGTACCCTCTATCCATTTCTGTAATAAAAAAATGTCATGCAAATTGTCCATTGCAAAAATTCTTTATTGATTACAGAGTCGTGTGCTGGCTACTATTGGCGTGACACGAGGCTTCGGGGACCACGATCTCAAAGCCTTATACTCTAACATCCCAATCAAGCCTTTTCTGATGTGCCAACCTGAGGTGAGTGCTTTATTTGTAAAGTTCAGTGTAATAATTTAATTATTTTCTTTATTTTCTTGTTGAATATAAAGCGTCATAAGTTTTAATTCTATGTCAGGAGTATCTATAAGTCGTCGCCTCAGAATGCAAATCACGTAACTACAAAAAAATTTGATGGAACTTTGACCCTTATGTTCTAGTGAGATAAGGTTTAAAGTTGCATCAAATTTTTTTGTAGTTACGTGATTTGCATTCTGAGGCGACGAAGTATAAGCATCAGGAGTGTATGTCTACACACAGGCAATGTGGAGAGAGAGTGGCTATTTACATGTTACCTTGCTTGGTGGCATAAAAGAAAATTTTATAAGAATGATGACACAGTTAAAAAAAAAAAAAAGTAATAGCAGTACATCATGCCCTCAACTTCTATCTTTGTACATTATTTTTTTTAATATAGATTATAAATATTATATTATACTTGGTATACTGTAGAAAATTTTATTGCTTTATCCTGTTTTGTTTGAACATTGTTAGTAAAGAGAGAGAGAGAGAGAGAGAGAGAGAGAGAGAGAGAGAGAGAGAGAGAGAGGTCAACAGCAAGAAGCTACTGTTTAAAATTTTGCTGCAGATGACAATCTTGCTAGCAACTGTGTCATTTACATTTGAAGAGCCATAAAAAATCCTATTTTTTTGTGTCGCTCGCTACCTCGCGCAAAACTCATTTTTTGCTTGTTTTGCTTGTTTCAGCATTAAATATCTTCTTCTTTTTATTTCTGATGCCCACATGTTGGCGTTTAAGCCATTTTACTTCTAGCAAGCCAATAGAGAAAGGATTCTTTCACTTCTCTCTTCTTGTTGCCAGGCAACAAGTCAAGTTCTGTAGTTAATTCAGAGCATCTAAACAGATGTCCTCTGTCTTGAGGTTCATTTTTACATAATTTACAAATATCACCATCTTGGATTTTAAACCTCTTCTGATAGCATCCAAGATAGTCGCGACCTGTGAATTTAGCAGTGTCTGTGAGTCTATTTTAATTATGAATTTTAGATCATTGAAATATATCGTCCCCCCACACTTAAGTATTTGCTTCTTCTTTCCAGGCTAGGTTAACTTTTTGTTACACTGCATTAAATATCGTGCAATCCTTCCCTATACCTCTATTGCTTTCCTTTTATCAAATATCCAAACTGCAATGGTTCTTTTCCTTTGATTGTAATTTGTGAGGTTGTGGCTGTGCTGATTTTCCCTGATAGAAGTGTCACAACTACAACATTTTTTTTTTCATGTAAATATAGAAATGTTTGATTGCTTACACCATGATAAACTTATTGCTACCAAGTTAAAATTCAAAAATTCAAAATTTAAAATCTTTTATTATTTCCATTTTTCCTACAATTATATTTCCAGGTACATGTTATATGTTGAGGTTTATAGGACAAGTCAGTACTAGAGCTAAAACAATCAAGAGTCATTTTTCAGAGCTTGAAGTCAATCACTTATAGTTAATGTAGTTTTTAACACTATAGAAGCACTTATCTGCTAACCACCTTTTAACACTCACTTCAAACACATTTAGATTTTCAATACATTTTATATCACAGGGTAGCTTATTATAAAGCTAAAAGTTAAAAGCGTGAACACTGAATGCTGAATGTATTTCTCTTTTGTTATGATTCTTGTCTGTTGGTGGTATTGGTATTTGTTTGGGATATTTAATGTTTTGTTGTCCAATGATGAAACTTGTTTTTCAACATTATTCAGTGCTCTCTGGCGCTCTCAGTTCCCAGGCTGCACGCCAGACACTTAAGTCCCATTTATAAGTGGGGCATGTTAAATACACAACATTCGGCAATACAAACCACCCCAGCAAAGCACAGACAACTATTTAAGCTACCTTCCTCTTACCAACTCTATCATCTAGTAGTCACACACACCCATCCCAAGCCATGAAAAGTCTGCTGTGTTCGAGATTTGAACTTTGAACCGGGGACCTCTCGGACAAGAGTCAGGTGCACTAACCATAGAGCTGGATATGATTTGTGATTATGTGGTTGTTCCAGGTGCAAGTGGTTGACTTACAGAAAGATTCTCAGTTGGTGGACAGTGACGTGCTAGTGATGGGCACTGACGGTCTGTGGGATGTAACAAGTAATGAAAAGGTATCCGAAACCATCCATAAGAGCCTTCAACTGTTTCTGCCAGTGTCTGACACCAACAGGCTTAAGTACAAGTGAGTTTGATCTGCAGAAATGCGAGAAAACTTGATGTCATATTTCTGCCATAGAAGCACTCAAGGGTCCTCCCCTGCTTCCAAATATTTTTTTATTTTGATTTTATCATTTTATCTTTGACAAAATTGAGACATCACAAATATACTAAGAATAAAATTAATGGCTTCAGTATCCAAGCGTTATCGATTTTATATTCTAAATTCTCACCTGCTATGTTTTACACCGACATGTACTTTGCATCAACTAAGTAATATCCACCAATTTAACCCCACAGTATTGGATCCTATTTTAATAATTTAAAACTTACACATGTATTTTTCAGGTATACACTTGCTGCTCAAGACTTAGTTATGCAGTCGCGTGGAAAACTTCAGGAAAGAAACTGGCGTACGTCAGATGGCAAGGCAGCAACAATAGATGACATTTCTGTGTTTGTTATTCCTTTGCACATGTACAAGGGTGAACATGAAGTTTGGGTCAGCAAAGTGTCTGTTCTGCGAGAGAATGTTCTAAATCCTGACAGGCTTGCCTCAGAGGACATTGTTAGCAAAGATGAGGGAGTGGCACAAAGTGTTGATGACAAAGGTGTGGAGAGTGGACTTGAGGCACACCCGGACAAAAGGCAAGAAAGTTTAGCCCCTTTGTCTGAAAACCGTAAAAAGAAAAGTGAAAATGGTGTTGAAAAGTCATGAGTCGTGTGCTCATTCTAAAAAGAGGTAAAAGCCTTTGCACTTTTTTATTATTTTTATTATTATTATTTACACTAGATAGTCACATATTAAAAAAAAAAAGAGAAATAATCATTCCACTGGCCTATTAAGCACATTTTTTTTAAAGGCAAATTTAATTATTTGATTTTTACTTAAAGGAGGGGAACCGCTTCAGCTTTTATATTTTTAATGTTTTATAAATAATGTCAAACTTACTTGTGCACCAAAAAAAAGTCACCACCCTCCGCCTTCCACCAGTTCAGCAGTTGAAATTCAAAAAGCGCGCCAAAGAAAATTGGGGCTTATGACGTCAAGACCAACGATTGGTTGTGTTTGACCAATCATGGCGCTTGACGTCATAAGCCCCAATTTTCTTTGGCGCGCTTTTTGAATGTCAACTGCTGAACTGGTGGAAGGCGGAGGGTGGTGACTTTTTTTTTGGTGCACAAGTAAGTTTGACATTATTTATAAAGCATTAAAAATATAAAAGCTGAAGCGGTTCCCCTCCTTCAAGATTATGTTGTCCTATTCTTTATTGTAAACTTGTAAACTGAATGTGGCAAAATATACTGCCCAATTCATTTTTTTTTTTTTTTTTTTTACAGCAACTTAACGTACTTCTTCTTGCACCCCCTTCTTTTCTCTTTTTTTTTTTTTTTTTTTTCCTTTTTTTTTAACTAAAATTCTATGCCTCTGAACCCCACCTCTTCAAATACATGTGAAAAACAAGATACTTACAAGACATAATTGTCAACTTTTTTTTTAATTCAAATTAAATAATAATAAACAATCATTGATTGTTTCTTAGATTCAGCAAATAAAGGAACCATAAAATATATAACATATAATTTCTGTTGTTTGTCAACTTCATAATTCTCTACTGTAGCTCTGTCATTTAAAGGATTTGACCATTTGACCTCAAAGCTGATTGACAGATCAAACAAAGTGTCAAAAAAGCGACGACTAAGTAGGATTCAAACCACTCATTGTTTGCTTGCACAGGTGACTGTGTTATTACTGTCTCTTCACATCCAAGTTGAGTCTGCGCTATCAATGCTATCTTTTCAAATTTTACTAGGCTTTTACTCTCAAAATTTTGTTTTTCATGTTATTTACTTTAAAAAAAATTAGAGATGTTTCATAGCATTGGAAGGAAATGCTTCAAATGTTTTAATACATATACAGCTGTGTAGTATTTAAAGAATGAATCTCAGAACTAGCCCTGTTAATAAAATAAGACTTGCATGGTAGTAGGGGACTTAAGCTTTGCCATCAGTAGATGGCATACAAAGTTTTGAAGTGGATACTTATATTCTGACAGTTTTGTAATAATTGGAGTAGATTTTATATCGTCTCTTGTCCGGAACAATGAGCTAGCTATCTGCTATGTCAGGTGAGTGCAATTAGAAGATTAATGGTAAAGCAGACAGCTCATCATTGCATATGAATTTTGGTAGGCAGATAGCTCATTATTCCGGATGAGGGACGATATACAGTATTAAAAGTTCAGACTCCTAAGTTTTTTTTTTTTCAGATGGCATACAATACATTAGCAACATTCTTACTTCAAGTAAAATCTGTTATATATACTTTAATGTTTAATAATATTTGCAAATAATTTACTGTTATAAAGTTTAAAATTATGTTTCTTTTTTATACATAAAATATTTATACTGTAATTACTTATAAGTGACTTTCTTGCTTATGGTTGGTTGGTATTTTGGGGCAATTGACACATTTTGGTCATGTATGCCCCCAGTTTTCTTGCTTATATTTGTAAGTATCTTGGTATTTCTCAAAGTTGAGGTGTTGATTCTATGCCTTTATTATCTACAATATGAGGCTGTGAATGGAACTGTCTAGAATATTTGTGCCCTATAACATCCAGTTTTCACAATATTTCTGGTTAAGAGTGGAGAGGAATAGGAAAGGCCATTCCCTGTAAGAACAAGAATTATTTTCTAAAATGCTATGCATTATCTTGCAATCAGATCTTTGGACGCATCATTTACTCTGCAAGTTCCAAAGAATAAATCCATCCATCCATTAATGTAAAAACATGTACTTTCATTTTATTTTACTGACTTGCTGTTACTGTGCAATTTTATATCGGCCGCTTACCTGTTAATTCAGTGAATAGTGTGTTTAATTATGTATTGTAATTACACAAAATTTTCCTGAAAATGTTAATGTAATGAGGGGTTTGAGGGCTGTATCAAAAAGAGATGCAAGAGACAGCAAGATTGTGTATTATATATAAATATATATTGTTCCTTGTCATTCCTGCTGAAGATTTTGTGATCTCGTTTTTTGTTTTTCAATCATTATAACTGCTATTATTATTATTACTCAATGTTGCCATGTGTCTGGCAATGTGTTTGTACAGTATTCATTTCCTGTACGTTATCAGATGGCTCTATATTTTATTATGTTGTTGTTTATGAATATAAATGTAAGGTTCTTATTCTTTGCAAAATTATTAGCAAAAATATAAACCACAGAAAATTTTGGTTTGGCTCTTTGGTGTAGTGGTTAGTACACTTGGCTCTCGTCCGAGAGGTCCCCGGTTCAAATCCCGAATACGGCAGACTTTTCGCGACTTGGAATGGGTGTGACTGGCTACTAGATGAAAGAGTTGGTAGGAGGAAGGCAGCTTACGGCTGTCTATACTCCGCTGGGGTGATTAAGACCGCGGAATGTTGTGCAAACAACATACGTGCCCCGCTAAGAAACGGTACTTAACTATCTGGCGTGCAGACTGGGTATTAGGAGCCCCAGAGAGCACTGTGAACAATGTTGAAAAACAAGTTCCGCCATTGGTAACCAAACCAACCAACTTTATACTATAATATAGAAGGCTGTTAGTATGAGGTGCTGTTTAATAAGTGGACAATTCATGCAGTAAAGATGTTTTACCATTGTAGTTTTTAAGGCTGGTCCTCGATGGTGCACAATCATAATTTTAATTAATAATCCTAAAGTAAGAATTCATTCCAGTTTGTAGTCCTCATTAAATTTTAAAACTGTTTTATTCATTTAGATTATTTTTATGCGTGAGAGTTTTAATGATCTAATCAGAGTGCAGTGGCCGAGGGGAAAATTTGTGATAACCCCTGAGGTTCACAAAGGGGAAGAACATTGTCATGTATTGGAAGATGGCCTAACAGTAAGCTGTTACCAGCCGATTTGGTCGCCATGTTGTAACCCAAGGATGTTTCTTTGCTGAAGAAAAGTTTATTTGACTTCCTGTACAACTACTGCAGAATGTTTCTAAGCATGTTTTCACACTCTGAAGTTAAAACATAACTACCACAAAAAAAAATTAGGCTCTCATCAAATAAACTAAACTAAAATGAGGCTGCTAATAATTTTTTTATCCCAGAAGTCAAAAGGATAGTGCCAATATGTCATTTTAAACTTTTATACAGGACTTTTATTAGGAGCTAAAAATTTCTCCATATAGGATCTTACGTGCGTCTAATCTTTTCTTGGTAGGACAAAGGTTGGTGACGTCAAGGTAATAGCTTACCACTGTCAAAGCAGGCATCTTTGCCCTTGATACTACGCCATAGATCCCCATGATATCAGCATGACCTTCAAAGAGACCACATTTGCCACCTGCGCTACACCATGTCAGATCGTAGTAACATCTGCATGTGGTCCTTAATAATGGGGAATTCTCTTACAACTCAAATTTTAATTTAACTACTATATTAAGATAGGGTACATATTAAAAATAAGTTTGACTTAAGTTTCAACTTTTTAAACTCAAATTTGGGGACTCTGAAGGGATTATTAGAATAGGGGCAAAGTATGCAACCCGCGCGCAAACCAGAAAATTGTGACGTAGAAACTCCCTAGTTAACACACAACAACTGCCTGATATCATAATTTGAGCGTCAAGAAGTAATTGGCTATAAATTTTAGTAACACGATCGAAATCAGCGGGTTTTTCTACCCTAGTATCAATAGTTTTGTCTCCAATATCAGTTTATTTTAAGAGTGATAATCGAAAATATAAATTTATTGCAGGAAAATTTCGACTGCTAGGCAGTTTCTACGTCACGTTTTGGCACTAAATTTAAAAGAAGGAAGATTTTTAAAAAATTCCCTTGTCTCCAATTTTGAAGATTGAAACTTTTTTGTTTTGGAACATTTAATTTCAAGGCATAGAGCATCTGAAAAAAAATTAAAATAAATGTAGGAGATTTCCCCATTGCATTTGCGGACTTTACCGAAAATCAACGGAAATTGTTAAGTATCAAAGTTCCTCAATTTGACAACTTAGGCCATCCTCTCAGTATATAATTCTTGGAAAAACATAAATCACGGGGTGATACATCAAGTGAGAAAGTAGGTCAAGTATCGTTATCAATAAGACAAAATGATTATTGATGGTAATAGCATTAGCTCTAGTAATAAACACTGTAATTATGCATGGTTGGGGACCAGTCTTTAGCACAACCAAATTGTACACTCAAAGAATCATAAAGTATCTGTCGAGTCTTGTTGTGAATATTACACTAAATAATGCTAATGAACATTATTTGAGGAAAAATTTCTCATTATAATTATCTCATTATCAGTGGAACTTTGAGGTGTCCTTAAGGGTAAGGTAACGCCACCAATGTTAAAAAAAATCCCTCTCACAAAAATTCTGAAAAAAATTTAAAATGTTCTCCTCTACACCCCCTATCAGTAGCTAAAATATCAGGTATACAAATACGATCTAGTTTTTGAGTTATGAATTTTTAAAGTTGACCAATTTAACATGGGAGTTTCATTTCTCCATGTTAAGAAGTCAACTTTAAAAATTTATAACTCAAAAACTAGATCGTATTTGTATACCTGATATTTTAGGTACTGATAGGGGGTATAAAGGAGAACATTTTAAATTTTTTTCAGAATTTTTGTGAGAGGGATTTTTTTTAACATTGGTGGCGTTACCTTACCCTTAATTAAAGTTGTATATCAAGAGCAGTTGGAACATTTAAACTTTTTGAATTATATCATGTGCTATTTAATTATAGCTGTAAATCATTTATAATTAAGTTTTTTAGGAAAAAAGGGCCATATTTTTTACTTTCTTTTTTAGATTTTGTGCAGGTGCAAAATTACTTAAAATATTACATATATTTAATATTATTGTATTATCATTGTTACTCTAGTTACATAATAAACACAATTTAATCTATTTATATATGTTTTACTTTTTAATGAAATTCAGTACAGCACTGGATTCTTAATAAGTACTCCACATGCCTCAAAAATACCCATCAACATCTTTTGCCTTTTTACACTCTCTATTGCACAAAATGCTATTAAAACTGCTTGCTCTTCAAACACTCCGCTATCACATCCAACCAAAACTTTTTTGGTCCTTTGACTTCCGTTCCTTCTACACTACCTGCTTTGCAATTTGATCCTCATCCTTTCTGTCAACATGTCCAAACGAACGTAGTGTGCTATGTTCATACACTTCGTCGCCTCAGAATGCAAGTCGCGTAAGTACAAAAAAATTTGATGGGACTTTGAGCTTTAAGTTATATGGAGATAAGGTTCAAAATTGCATCAAATTTTTTTGTACTTACGCGACTTGCATTCTGAGGCGACGACTTGTCAATTATGCTTTCTTTCACTCCACACTCATTCATCACTCATATGTTTTCCCCTCCATGTAGCCTAGCTAGATTTTACCACACATGTTCCTTCAGAAACTCTTACCAACTGCATTGTACCAATCTATTTTTTGGGTTCTCCTCATACTTATTTAATGAGCAAAACTAGTGTTGCTCAAATTGAAATGACCAAACCTGATTAAGACTTTTACTTCAATTTTGGGGCTCGATCGTTTCCATTTGATCAAAACTAGTTCTGCGCATTGCTGATTAACCAAAAACCCGGAGTGAGAATTATTTATTTTGGCTTTTATTTGGATCAAATTATTCATTTAAGGAACTCAAATGCCATTTGTTATATGCATTTTATTGTGAATTATATATCTTTTTGCTTCATTATTTTCCATTGATTATTTAGCATAGGCCAGTATCCTGCAGAAATTGTATATTTTCTGACCAAAAACCGGACTTGTATTTGATTTGATTTAATCTACAAGAATAATTAATTTTCTTTTTAATATTTTTACTTTTACAATCCATTGCTCTAACAGCAATTTATCTACATAAATATCTATTGCAGCTTGAAATTCATTTCTATTTTACAATTCATTTAAAATTTAATTCTTGGTGGCAAGTTTGATAATTTATACACTTGAGCAATGAAATTTAATTATCATCGGTAGAGCGCAACTGGTTTATTAATTGTACTTTCTTAAGTTAATGCAATTTAAAATAAAAAAATTAAGATGTTGCAGACTAATTATATTCGCTAAGTATTACTTAAAAATATATATCACATATTTTATGCACACTTTTGAATATATTTTGTTATGTTCCTCATTTTAACCTATAGATATAAATCTCTCATTGATGTGCTGATCATGGTTTTTAAATTTTTGTTTTAAAGATAGAATTGAATTAATTATTAATGATAATGTCTATATTATAAGTGATATAAAATAAATATATTGCATGGTGTATGTATAATAAATAGTTGGGTATTAATTGCCAAATGTTATGGAATATAAACAACCATCGTCCAAGAAGCTATGAAGTTTATATAAATAAATTTACAATATGTGTTACACAAAGAGTCAAAGACATATAATTACACTTATAATGTTTGATATGATATTTTATAACATGCCTATATATTATTAATTTGCCTGTAAAGAATAATGTCCGTATATTTATTTACTTTTACCAATTCAGAAACTCTTAACTTTTTTTTTTTTTTTTTTTTTTAATTATGAAATACATACAGAAGAGTTAGCTGAATGGTTACTTATTTAATTATAATCATGAATTAAGCTACAAATTATATAATATATGTAGGTACTAAACAATTAAGTCATTGCTAAAATTTTGAAGATTAAAATAAGATATAGTTAATAACAAGCACAATCCATATTAAATTCTTCCAGCATTATATATTATTGTGCTGATTGATACCTGTCATTTACTATCCTAACATTAATTAATCTCCAGAAGATTACCAATAGTATAAGTAAAAGTACTTAATTAAGTTACAATGTATAGTTAGTTATACATATAAGATTATAACATAATATTAAAAATATTGCCATTTTTAAAATAAAATAATGAAAAGATTTAAAAAAAAAATCAATGAAGTATATAAGAGTGATTAGACCAACATGCTACTACAATTTTATAGCGACGAGATTGAAAAGTTGACGCCACAACAAATAATTATATTATATGATATAGTAAAATTCAAAGAAATTCTTCACTGCCCAAGTCTCATGATCTCAATTAACGCACTCTTCATCATTATAGCGATGGATTATTAATTTTCTTGGCGTTTTACACTTTTATTATAATACCAGATCATTGTAATTTTTTAAGCTAGTATATATTTAATCCTATCATAAAAAGTATTTGTGAATTTTACTATAATTAAGTACTGTAACTTGAATGAAAAATAATATTTATAGTTACCCCAAAAGCGTTGATCTAAAGACAGAGCGTTTACATAGGTTACCACCACCAGAGAGCAAGAGAAAGGAAGTGGCAAAGCAGGAATTACACAGAAAGGAACAAGACACTTTTATCTTGATAAAATCATGCCCGCTCTTCCCGCTGCAGCTGCAGACCGATCTGTGATGCAGCAATGCTGCGGAGGCTGCGTGATCTTTCGAATAACGAAGGATCTGTGTAAATTGGCTCGCTGGGGTCGTCGAACGTCCGGCTTCCGCTGATAGTAACAAGACCAGCCACTGCTCCTGCTGTATGGCCACAGTCATCATCAAGAGCTGGCCTGCAATGCGCACACATCCCAAATAATTTAGACCACTTCAATAACAATACAAAATTAAAACATTTATAAAAAAGATACACCATACTGGATCACGTCAAGCGAGACTAGTTATGAACTAATTGTAAGAAATGCATATACACACACACACAACACACATAAAATAAATATATAATATACTCATAAAAAACAGAACAATGCTTGATTGGAAAAAGTTACTTTAAGATAATTATTTTTATATGAAGAATTGTAAAATTACGACACTCCATATAGATATTAAGGGTAAAAGGTAACACGCCCAATGTTAAAAAAAAATAAATAAATAAAAAAAAAACACGTACCCAGGAAAATTTTGAAAAAAATTTAAAATGTTCTCCTCTACATCCCGTATTAGTATAAGCTAAAATATCAGGTGTACAAATTCGAGCTAGTTTTTAAGTTATGAATTTTTAAAGTTGACTAAAGTCTGGCATGGAAGTTCCATTTCTCCATGCATGTTAAAGTAAAATATATGTAAAATCCTCTATTTGCCATCCTTTCACCCCGGTGCCTTTAGTGAGGCCTTTTTACCTTAATTTACCCTTTGAAATATATATATATTATAATATATATATTATATATATATATATATATATATATATATATATATATATATATATATATATTATGTCAACCCTAATTTTGTTTCAAGTATTAAAATTTCAATGCCCGCTACATCTCGATCTCTATGGCGTGCTGACGACCCATATATATATAAGCTTAGCTTAATTAACATTACATATGCAGCCGCGCAAAAAGCTTTCATCACCCGCCATAGAGTTAACATATTTATGAAGCCTTATAGCTCCCGCTCAGCTTTTACTCTCTTATCAGTTATCAGGATCATACAGCTGATTGTAATTGCAATATGAAATATGAATTCTAAAATACATGTGAAACTTTAAAAAAATATAATTATGACGGTCAACATTCATGATGTGAGATAAACTGACTAAATAACAAAATATACCTTGACTCGTAAGACTTTTGCAGCCCAGGCACGAGGAACGAGAAGTTGTTGTGTCTGCTAGGTGGGAAAGGGCCGGGCTGCGAGTTGTTGGAGAAGGTGGAGAGAGCAGGTGCCGTCCGGTCTGCGGCATTGTTCTTCAGCTGCAGCGCCCAATAGCGTCTGTAATAATAATATATAATATAACAACAAAGAACACTATATAGTCTCCATCAGCACTGCTGCTCAATACCAGAGCTGAAGCATTGGTTAATTCAATAAAAATCAACGAAACAATTTTAAAATTACTTCGGACAAATTAAGTTGACAATATTTTTTCTATTAAAATTAAGATATGTCATGTTTGATGCGGTTTTCCTGAAATATTTTTTCCAACGAGGATAAATTTTAAAAACTTGATTAATTTAATAAATGATAACATTAATGTAATTTTAATAAATTTTTAATTAATTACTCAGCTCCGTTTACTCTAAAACATTCACTGTAATTAATAATTTTATTTCATAGTTCTATTATTTCATCTTACAATTAGTTCTATATTAAGTTTTAATTAGTACGTACGCACCGATTGCATGGAAAAGTGAGTGAATTTATCATAATAAAATCCAGTAACTTAATAATACAGTTTATACCTGTATGCAAGAGCCGCAAGAAGTGCAACGGCTAGCAGCACTGCGAGGGTAACGATCACGGCAGAGATGAGGCCGTAGTACTCGCCGGCAGTAAGACACACGCTCTGAGCCACCAGATCCACGCCAGCAGCCTCCTCCTGCCTCAGTAGCTCACCGCGAGACTCCAGTACCTGCGACGACAATCGCACATTGAGCTTACTAAGTAGACCATCAATATTTTATAGTATTGTAAGTTAGCATAGAGCGGCCGCTCGATCAACAAACAGGACGTCACTTTTTTTTTGCATGCATGCATGCATGCATGCATGCATGCATGGTTAATGAAGTGAAGTGAATAATTTATTCCCTTGAACAAAAATAGTCGTAGTCAAAAGTCTAAATATTAAATGAATTTTTCCCCCAATATAACACTATAAATGACAGTTAACAATAATTATTATATTTTATAAATATTTAATGTTAAAATAAAGAGAAAGAGAAGCTAGAGAAGATAATTTTTTTTTTTTTTTTTTTTTCATTATTGGTGGTTTGGTGCGTATTGTATAATCAATCCAAATACAAAAGCGCTCAAAACAAAAACTAAAGAACTAACGCGGTAAGGACTTGAATAGAGTCCTGCAGTCTTCAAGAACTAAAACACTATTTAAGATATATATAGTATATATTTATACTGTATTTAGTATATTATATACAGTATAATATATACTAAAGGAATATTATTTTAAGAAACATCAAATTACGAACAACATGCTCAATATAATTATGGGTGACGTGACTATATAAAAATGGGGATCCCATTCACAAAAGTTATACAGTGTAGGTGTTCTTGTTTCGTAGGTGGGTCATATAGGAATTAAATAATAATTAAAAGTAGGGAAATTATATGTATATATATATTTTACTGTCTCATCGCGATACAAATAATACACGATCCTGACATCTAACAGCCTTGTTTCTCACACCTTGATCATCTCGCGCACATGCTCCTCCTCCTCGGCCGTGCCGTTGTTGGCCTCATCGAACTCCTGGTCCGTCATTGCCGTGTCATTCACGTCTCGGCGGCGCCTTCCGAATGACGGCTCGTTCCTGCCAGCGTGGCCAGTGCAGTACGCCTGTATAGCAACAATTTATCAATAGTCATGAGATCATGGACTTAATTATATTGTGACACAGTTTCATGGTAAGATTATTGCTGAAATTGACATTTAAACCGGGAAAATTAATTTCATTAGATAATAATAATCACATAATCACATAATAATAATAATAATAATTTTATTTCGAACAAAATTTGGTTGTACAAGACAACATAGATCACGCCAATAAATACCTAAATACCTATACTATATATAACATGCAACCACAAAAACAACCAGATAAAATCAATTAAAATCAATAATATATTACAATGTACTTAAATGTACTTATGTACGGTACTCTAACAACTGTACAGTGTGAATCAATTTAATTCTGCATTCTTTTTGTTTTCATTTTGTTAATGTTTTATACTATATACAGACAAAAAGTGTGTTTTTTTCATTTTTTTTCTTCCCTTGAAACATATTGAATCATGACATCACAATAAAATATATTTATTGGAGCGAGGTTCAGGCAATCCATCTTACACCTAACTGTACGTTTTGTTTTTTGTTTTTATTTTTTTAAGACACCGTAACTGACTTTTGTTTATCCTGGGCTCAAAAACTACCTGAAAATTTCCAAATAGCACAGTTGTTTATAAATGTTTTTTTTTTATATTAATGATAGGTTAATTGTTTTTATTTTATACTCCCCAATATATAATTTTATATTATTTGTTGTTATTATTTTTTGCATTATATCCAAATACATCAATACAGTCGTTGCTGTAAACCAATTAATAATGAATACTGAGGTATCGTCAGCAGTACAAGCTTAATGATTTTTTTTCTTTTTATATTAACAATGCAAATGTTATTTTATATAGTGAACTCTATAAAATTTACTATTTAATTTTTCATTGTAAAAACTATTTTTAATTAATTAATATTATATATACAATGCATGGCTATAATAAATTATAATATATGATATAATTCTATTCGTATTGATCTTCTTCCATACACTTACTGGTTGGCAGCCATCACGGCACGTTCGTACAGTGGCTTCAAATACCAAAAAATTTGATTCTGGTATTTTAAAAGCATTGAAACGCGCCTCCAGCCCGTCTCCCTCTCTTGAACGATCAAGTCCAGGGAAAACGTAATTATCAACAGGACATCTGAAAGAAAAATTAGTCTTCATTTTTATCGCCTGCTTTTTTATTTATTTTTTAATAAGGGTGCCTTTAGACCATTTATTAAGTATTTTTCTGTGCTACGTAATTTGAATTTAAGATGAACTTGTATACTAACTTACCCATAACGGTCAATGAGCTGGACAGATCTACCGGTGTAGGGGTCACGTGCTATCACATTAGAAGCGAAGATGTCAGTAACATAGTTGTAGCCATCCTGAGCCTCTAACCGAAACGTGAGCGGGTCTCCAACTGCGATTGTGGTGGTAGGACGTCCTTGATACAAAATCAACAACCGAACTCGCGAGCTCAGAGAATTTTCCGCTGGAAGATACTCGATTGGAATGGGACTGCCGGATCTTTAATCATAAGCAGAAATATTAGTTTAGTGCAATCTTAAAAAAATAGTAACAGTATAAATAAATTAAAAATGTGAAATAACAATAAAAGAAATTGTATATTATGTAAGATTAAATAAAAATGCCATGAAATTTGTAAAAAAAAAAAAAAACTTCAAATTTTAAAGTTATTTAAATTATTATAATAATTTAATTATTATGTAAATTATTTATGATCTTCTCGCTTACTATATTTTATTTTCTGTTAAATAGAAATTCTATTTATAGTCAGTACATCAATATTAGAAACTTGAAATGTGTTTTCATTAAATTAAATTTACAAATTTCAAATAGGGGTGATCAATATGTTTATTTTTAGATTCCAATTTAAGAGTAATATCAGCTAATGGTACGTCGTGCCAAGAACAGCTTTTTACTTTCTGCTACTCTAAATATGCTGTATTTCAGTGTATTAAATTGTAATAAATTTAATAATATATTATAATGTTCCTATATATATCCACAAGTCTATTAAATTAAAACTCCCGTAAAATCGATAACCTAAATTACTGCAATTTGAAGAAAAAGTTTTTCACTCTTTTTTCACTGAGCACTGACCTATGCAATTTCTTCCGGTAAATAGATACAGTGAGAGGAATCGTCTTATTGTTTGAAGGCTAACTCACCCCGCTCCGATATAACCTGATGTAACTACAGCCTCGCCCGGACCACGAAACAAGCACGTAAGGTTGTAACGTTTGTCACGGCCAGTCTGCACGTAGTCGCTGAACTGGACAACCACGATGTTGGTCATCATGTCACCAAACTGCAATTATTAACTTTTGATAAACATAACATTTACAAAACATATTATACAAATTAATGTGGTGTAAATGCAACTCTGAGATCCTTATAATAGGACAACTGGTAAATTGGGATGGAAAAGTTATCATAACAAAATTTGAAATATATAAAATCGGACAATTGATATTTCCAATTATTAAGATAAACAAACGCTTATTTTATATAGGGCTCTGTATATCAGTAAGGGAAATATTCAGTATAACTATCTCAGGTTTTAATGCAAACAAGAGACTACAAATTTAGTGCAGGAAGTCAGCAAATGAAGACTGCGCTATATAATATTATTGTTATTATTATACTTCATAATAATATTCTATTTGTGACTGATGTTAACTTACTCTCTGGGTGCCACAGTCAGGATAACCCTGTGCTCCGCTCACTCGCAGCACGTTCAGTGTGCCTCCATTGCCGCGAAAAAAACATCGGTCGTAGAAGCCGTAAGTGTAAATGCGGCCCACAAACGGTTCAGGAGTTCGCAGAGTGAATTCCATACCATCTTCACTGCATACTTGACTCACTAATATTAAAAAAACACACAATTATAATACAAATAAGAACATTATATACTATTTAAAATAATTATATTCATATATATATATATATATATATATTTTAAGTTTTGCATGTTGTTTTTTTACTGAATTATATAAATATGGTCAACTTCATGAGGGTTAAATAATGCTCTATATAGTCATGTGAAACAAAGCTGCTGGTAATTAAGTTATATACTGGTCATTGCTTTGACAAATGTTAGCATGAATCGATGTTATACACTGTGTATTATTACAATATTATTAATTACATCTTACATCAATATCTCGAAATTTGGCCGGCATTTTTTTTCGATAATTTTGATTGAAATTTTATACTGACTTTGAAGTATATATTAGCTACATTAATACTCAAGTTGTATATCGACTGCAGCTTCACTTGCCAATTTTTAACTTGCCATATATATTATACTCACCATCTAAGCATTCACTACCGGACCGGCCGCCGAAACGCTCGTAGAAGTCATGGTCACCTGTCGTCTCGAAGAAGTTTGGGTTGTTCGCATCCAAGTCCCTTGAATCTCTGTCACTCAGTTCACAATTGTCGCGATCACCGCCGTATGGTGAAGAGTAGGGCCTGTTTGCATGACAGAAGACATCATGAGTTACCAGCACACAAGTTTCCCAGAATGAATAAAATTATATGTTATATTTGTATTATTTCAAAATAGTATGTAATTAGTAAGTAGAAGTACCCAAAAAGGTTTGATTTAAAAAAATGTATTATTATTATATTTATAATATAACTACACTGGTGATAAAAGTGTGGCGGAACGGTCCGGAACGCCGATCCGGTAAAAGAAATTCAGGTGGAACGCAGTTCCACCTGGAAGGGTGGATCAAATTGCAAGAAACTTGTATTTATTATTTCTAAAAATATAAAAATAAGATACAATTTTGTAATGAGGAAAATTTTAGAAAAGTTGCTCGTTTCGCTCGCAATTTGTGGTCTTCTTTATGAGACAATAAGATGCACGTGATGTGTAAAGAATACATACCCACAGAGTTCTAAAAACTCGATCGCGTATACATCATATTGATCATGGCATCATGGCATACGTTGATTAATAATAATTATAATTAATTGTATATGCATTTTTTTACTATTGTTAATTTCTTAAAGGTTTAAATAAAATTGCATTTCCAAGAAAGAGAGAGATTGTCCCTTTAATTTAACAGTATTGTATTTTAAGCAACAAACCTATTTTCATGTATAGTTCTACTCATTGTATAGTATATTAATTGTAATGAATAATTGCACTCTGTTGCGTCGGAGAAAATGTGAAAAAAAAGCAATAGAATATTTGAGGGCAAACATGACCAAAGTGTGTCAATTGCCCGAAAATACCAACAAATCACAAATAGGGTATTGAACTCAATATTTGTGTTATTGCAGAAGTGGATAGAGGGTGCAAAGTTATGTTACTCTGCTTTTTTTTAAGTTTTTTTAGAGCCCGGGAAGTATTTCTAAAAAAATTACCGAGATCGAGTTTGATATCAAACGCCCTTTTTAGTTTTATTACAGAAGTGATGCCGCTTAACGCCTCTCTCTGTATATATATATTTTTAAAATTTGTTCCCCGGTTCTAAAAATCCGCAGATTAACATAACTTTTTACCTTCAATTCTTTTCTGCATTAAAAAGTTGAGGAACATATATGAAGTTGTGGGTGTCTTATAAAAATAAAGTAATTAATATTAATTAACACACAAAAAACAAAATGTCAAATTTTTCATGTGCCAGTATTATATTTTTTAATGTTCTACGACGACAGTTTACGTCAACCTCTACTGTAGTGGCGCAGACAGAGAAAGGGAATCAACCCACCCACCCACCCCTGATTTTTTTTTAGAATTAGTTGTAGGTAAAAATGATGAAAAAAAAAATAGCCGTCATGGACACGTCTACCTAGGATTTTTAGAGATCTGAAAAATATTAATTTAATTTATATTTAAGGTACATCTTTATAGTACGGATCGAAAGTCATCCGGAAAGAAAACTTTTTTATTATTATTTTAATGGTAAGTTGAAGAGCTGGTGTTTTTTTGTTTTTTTCTTTTTTTATGTACCTTCTTGGCGTTGATCAAGGTAATACGTCAATATTAATTTGTAGCACAGTCAGTCTAGTCAGAATAGATATCGAAGACATGCTGTCTTTTTATTGTGACTGCTGAAAAAATCCTGCAGGTTCGATGGCATTCAAATCTATAACTATAATTATATACTTTTTAATTATTGACAAGATATTGTTGCGTAAAATCTCAAAATTCAAATTAACATTTCTGAATATTTATCAATTTTTCAAATGTAATTTCATGATGTAATTGTACTAATTATGTAATTTAATTGTAATAAAAATAAATTACTGCCATGCCGCCTTTTCTAAAATAATAATAAAAAAAACGCGCCTGCGGTGGGCTATTGGGGAGCTCTCCCAATGATGTGGGCCGGTCCGTACTTGGATTGCATTTCGGCAAAAACGTGTACCCACTTTTACCACAGTCTGTCATTAAAAACACTGTGATATCCCAGCTAGTCTCCACGTGATTGCTTCTGCTATATTATAGTGTTGAGAATAAAAAGAAGAAGAATTCCTTTGCAAATGTTTAACGGATTCGAGAAATTTTTTTAACTATAGAATAATGGGAATAAATTACTAAGAAACCAATATCTGCAAAAAAAAAACTACATCACGTCAGTACATGCAGAACATAAATTAATTTATAATTACATATGTAACATAAAAATACTTTAGTAATTGCTCAAGATGATTAATTATTGACTTTTTTACTCTGGAGAATAGTTAAGTCGCGTTCCTCATATTACTTACTTGTAGTTGAAGGACCTGCAAATGAAGTCCCGAGCTTCGATGCACTCACGCTCACATAGCAACAGTGAAGGTGCCGAGGTGAAGCGCCGCACGTAAGGGCGTTTGATACGAAGTCGCACGCCCACCTGTACACCACATCTCTTTGTGACTTTCATACTTTAATAAGACATGACATGTGTTATTGAAATCATTGAAATTACACATTTGTGTGCAAGCCTCATGACCTGCTACGTAGATTTGAAGCTTTATTCAGTATATTATCATGTACTTCATTTACTTACTTGTCTGAAAGCATCGCCCTCATCGCACCGCGTAGGTCTTCCAGGTCCAAAGGCACCTGCCCCACTACCACCCCCTGCGCCTCCATAAAAACCATCTGGTCCTGCACCTCCAAATCCTCCAGCTGCTGCCCCACCGAAGCTGCCTGCGCCACCCACTCCTCCTCCTACACCGCCGTAATGCCCACCTCCAGCAGCTCCTCCGCCTCCAAGGTAGTTGCTGCCGCCCCCAGCGTTAAAATCTGAACCTCCGCCATATCCAACCCCTGCGTGACCGCCAAGTCCTCCTCCTACACTTCCCCCAATTGGTGGACGGTGGCCTCCTCCCGCTCCACCGTAATGACTACTAGGACCGAGTCCGCTTAGTCCACCCAGCCCGCCAAGACCGCTGGGTCCGCCATGTGTATTGCTTCCACCTCCTGCACCCCCGTAGTGTCCACCGTAGCTGCCTCCTGCTCCTCCCGCCCCATGCCCTCCGTATCCACCCCCTGAACTCCCACCTCCAAAACTGCCGCTTCCACTTCCGTGTCCAAAACTTGAACCACTGCTGCCACCATAACTTCCCCCTCCGGCTCCACTACCCCCACCGAGTGGA
The DNA here is from genome assembly GCA_949825025.1 of Siphlonurus alternatus. Lineage (NCBI taxonomy): Eukaryota > Metazoa > Arthropoda > Insecta > Ephemeroptera > Siphlonuridae > Siphlonurus > Siphlonurus alternatus. The sequence goes on along the minus strand of OX463788.1, from coordinate 25,041,050 downwards.
TAGTATCCTCCTCCACCTGTAACATAACCAAAATTGCAAATAATCGTATTTTGCACTTTTTAATTTCACTTACGTAAAGAATAAGTATCATATATATGGAACGAAAACTGTTAAGAAATTAGTAAAGCTTGCAAAGTTGGAGAAAATAACTAAAATATAAATTTATTTATACTTGTACAGTATATGGTTATTGGTTATCTCTATAGTGTGCATAGGACGCAATAATAAAAATTAAAAAAAAAAAATTGTATTATCCAATGACGATATGATTTGAAACTTATGAAGTTTGTTTATAAGTTTTTCATAATATTTAATTGTGATCCAAAATTAATAATGTGTATGAAGTATGAAATGCAAATTTGGAAATTTCAGATATTTATTATTGTAACGTTAAATATATTATTAATGTAAAGTTTACTAAAAAAAAATAATAATTAATAATAAAAAAAAAGGCCGCGTATATAAAAACACTGAAAACTAAATTTTATACAAACTGCATTGTACAGAAAATGTACAATATAACAAACAAACATAAAGTGTAAAATAACAAATATTGGTGATTCTATGATAATAATAATTTAATGGATTTCTTCTCTTGAATAATACCGTTAAAATACATTTTTATAATTTTACTGATATATATTGTCATTTATATCCCGATATCATGTTTCCATACACCACATGCAACTTTGACTCCATTTTCAACCAGTTCGTTCTAGCCAGATTCACACACCATTTTCAGTTGCTTAATGCTACAATATTCTATTCTATATAGCTATTTTAGTATAACAAATAACTAAGATATGCTAATGCCATGCACCCAAGAAATGGTGTCCATGGAGAACACGATGTTTCTGCAAGCTCCGTCTGATGGCCAGAGTGAAGCTGGATTACAAAAAAATATATATATAAATTTATCAACAAAAAGTTCAGATGAGGGAAGGACACAGTGGGATAAAGGGAAACGAATCTCGTGTTTGTGTTGGCTACCTAGACTAGAAGAGGGCGAGTCTGGGCGGCCTGGGCGGCCTGCATGCTGGTGGGTGGAAGCATCCTGGCCCAAACCATCTGGACGAGAATTGTGGCCCGACCCAACGTCTAGAAAAAGCAAAACATAATTACAGTTAAGTTCACTTCAGCTTGCAATGACGCCATTCAATTTTATACAAATATCTCTAAAAGCAAGATATTATATCATCTTATTTTTTTATTATCATCTTCCATTAAAACGTCATGCTAACTCATGTGAACATATAACTGTACAGCAAAGACATGCTGCCATATTGAGACTTAACACATACACAAAGCTTAAATAACAGTTATGCAAAACAATATACATCAAGCCATGGATACAAAAATAAATTTAGATTATTTTGTTGAGACACATACTAATTTACTCATGCATATATTTGTATCTATTATTGATACATATTTTGCGTTTAAATGTATTGAATTTGATGAACAAAAAGGAAATTGAATTTAACTTATTGCGAATATATTATATAATATGAAAATCATTCCGGCCGGTATTATACTGATCGAAAATGTCTCCATTACCCCTGCTGATGCAAATGTAGGCTAATTGCTGTGCACTTATCGTCTATTATAATTAATGGTTGGACTAATATTCGGAACATAATGGCGACTGCAGATTCAATTAAAGGGGGTAGAGGAGCGCAGTGAAGGCTTTGATACTTCTGATAAAATTTGTCCTACTATAATATAGTATAAACTGACGAATGACATAATGTATTCTTGGAGTATAACACAGAAATACAGCAATTGAATGGTTTTCAAATGTATAATTATAGTTCTAATTTGTTTGCAGTATTGTTCAAAACTGCACATTTGATTAATTCAAACTATAGAATCAGATAATAATTGCATGAATGTGCATTTAGAATTAATTTATACAAATATACATAGATTTGCATTTGTTTAATGTATTCAAAACCGAGCAGGTAAAACATTATTACATTATTTTGTAAATTCAACTGACTCAGTTGAACTGACAGAAAAAACCTAGAAAAAAAAAAAAAAAAACCTTTGTTCGAGTTGTGAAGCCGATGATATCTAAATGTACATTTGAAATGCCCACCAAAAACATCCATGGTTCCATGTTGCACACATTTTTTCTGTTTGTATATTAAACCCTGCTCGGTGTACACCTTTTTGCCCCCCACTTTCTTACACCAGCTAGGAGGGTATAGGGAGCTAGTGCAGTGCAAATGACGTCACGATTTTTGTTCGGAACTTGCTCAGAGTACACCGAGCAGGGTTTACGAACAGACCTATTAATTGCAGTCGAGTTATAAATGATAAACCAACACTAACTCATGAGGTTCTCGTAGTAATCGTAGTCTGCATCATAGATGATGCGGTAGCCGTCTTTCTGGTTGAAGCGGCTGAGACGGCATGTACGGAAGCGGTCGCTATAAACTGCTGAGCGGCATTGAAAGCTTGCCTGCCTTAAGCACTCGTCTAGACACTCGGCCAGCGAGCGGCCTGTGATTTCCGAGTGGAACTCGCCGGCCAGACGACTGTTGCGGTAGCGCTGGAACGCCGTGTCCGGACGACGATCGGCGAACAAGTGTGATGTCAGTGAGTTGTCCGGCCCCTCGTTTGCACGAGCTACAAACAGGAACAAAAAAGGTAACATGCATTTTAGTGGAGTTGTGAAAAAAAATTAAAATAACAGGTTTCTTGCAATTCGTATTGACTGAGAACATGATTTCAATAAAATAACTGGCATTCAATGTATGTATTTATATTGTGTTCCTGTTTATTTGATACATAAAGCAATGTATAATTAGATTGAAATCAATGAATCCACATCTCTGTATTTACGTTTATATAGTATAGATTAAACTAAGCAAGGTAAGCACACAGAACAATGAAATAAGAATGACGAGATACGAGATGCTAATGGAAGCGACCAAGAAGAACTTACGGCTGTCGAGGCATACAAGGTCGTACAAGTGGTGTGCAGATTTTTGTCCCCCCGAGTTGGCTGAGGTGGTTCCTCCTGTGGAACGCAGATGCTCGCGCTGAGACACAGAGTCCTCGTCGGACAGTACGCACTGCCGGTTCAACTCGTCGTACTCTACGGAGCGACACAGATACCTGCACACACAAAATCGCTAATCACATATTTACACAATTCAATTAATTTAATCTACGCAAACGATAGCTAATTATGGTGTACGAACTGCAATAAAATTAATTTACGAATTATCGTCAAGAGCGAAGTGTATATTTAAGTACTCTGGGATCAAACGGGTATATATTTCCACTTTCAAATAAATTAAGTTTTTTTAACTTACGTTAGGTCTGTTTGTTAATATACAATCAATCAGGAAATACAAGGAAATGTTGATGTTTCTCATTTGATTGCATATTAATGAACAGATATATTGTTTTATGTTTACAGATAACAACCTGAACCTGTGAATAAATTAAGATTATTAAATTAAACCTATTTATGTTTTTAATGTCCTGGTCTCAACGATGTGTAGTATGTGTACTTACTTTTCGGCACGCAAGCACTGGGCTTGGCATTCATCCATCGTCAGGTTAGTGAATATCTCCATTTCAAACGGTCCTCCTAGTCTCATATTTTCTTCCTTCACGAAAACCACAATTCCATCACAGCGTCGCTCCTCTGTAATACATAATGGGTCATGAACAACAGTAATTATTCCTAGTTTAACATAGTACTATTAATCAGATTATAACATGATTTTATAATAATTATTTTGGGCAGAACACATGGGATAATTTTTTTGTTAAATTCAATAATTTAGACCATTTTCAGGTGTGCAATACGTAAATAAGGTCCTTTGATTGAATTTTCAAAATACAAATTTAGTAATTAAGCGCACTCACGACTGAGACAAGCATTCTCCAGATAGTCAGTGCCAGGATGGTCCTCGAGCATATCAGGGTGAGTGCGCCGCGTGAAGCGACTCATCTCGCAGCTGCGGCTTGCTACGTCGTACGTTGCAGAGCGGCACACGAAGCTGAACTCATTCAAGCACCTGTAGCACAAGGAAAGCACCACGATATGAGCTATATATTTACATTCGTCGCCTTAGAAAATTTAACACTTGCTGCTGTGTTAATCATCATGCCCTCTGTTATTCTTACAGAATACTCATTGCCTGCAATTTAAGAGAATTGAAAAAAAAAAAAATACACCACATATGATTTTAATGTATTCAAAAATATACTGCAGCTTGCATGCTGACTTCTGTGTGTTGAATTGATAGATTAAGTACATTTTTTCCCTAAAATTAAACAAATAAACATTCATGGTGACAAAAGTAATTCAACGCAAATATAATTAACGATAATTTCGAATGAAGAAGCACACATCTCACTCCAAGGTATTACAATATTTTAGTACATAACTCTGATAACTCACCGTTCTTCACAGTCACTTCTATTGGCTGCAATCAATTCTTTAAAACCACCGGGTGGCAGTTTTAATTTCTTCCTTGGGAAGCGTTCAAATACATAGCGACGGTGTGGGCAATCTCGTTCTATTCGATTTGCTGTATATAAACATCCAAACAGTGAACATGAAATCCACTACAATAACAACACAACAACAATTATGAATTATAATACGAACTTAATTCTACAATTTTGTTATTAACATTTCAGTGAGGAAGTTTTTCAATTACAAAATATTAATTGACCATTCAATATATGATATATAAATTGTAACTTTTTCCTACTATTATATGAGTGAACTTAGTATTTTTTTTTTTTTTTTTTTTACAAGGATACACCCCTAAGAGCTTGAAGTATTATATTATTTAATTGTTTATTCTTCAGCTAATTTTCATAAGAAAAGCATACTCTGAATCCAAATTATGACTTCGTGAAAGCTGGCTATGAATTTCACTCTTCTCCAACTGTACACTGACCATAGAGTAATATAATTGTACAGCACATACCATGATTTTAATAATAAAGATAATAATGATGATTGAGCGTGGAGAAAATGATAAAGCATTTTTTGCCCTCATATATGTGACATTATTGAGTGCGATTCGCAAGGGAAGATATCCAACTTTCACTAATTTTACGGTTAAGAAGCTTGCAAGTATATTTTTCTGGATAACTCCATTCGATAATCGCGCCCGCACCCGTTTAGTTTAGAAAAAACAAACAATAAAAAAAAAAAAGAATCACAAAAAAAAATTTTTTTTTAACAATAGAACCTTGCTTTCTAGAAGGAAATTTATAACTGCTCTATAATTTATTTTTTATTGTATTTTCCGTGCTTTTTTATGTCTCCGTATCTCGTTGCACTTACATGAGAGACAGATTTCATGAAAATGCACACTGTTGGGCACAAGCACGAGGTTGCCAATCCCGTCAGGATGTGCCTGCTCGCGTGTCAGGTAACATGTTGACTCCTCGTACTCTGGACTGGCCGCTGCTGATCCCGGATTTGCGAACGCCGAGGTTGCTGCAGGGATGCGGCTGCCCGGCTGGAAGTCAAAACTGGTGCACGTGCGAACCAGGTTGTTGGCGGCAGTGCGATCGCGCAGGCAGAGCTCTTGGCACCGCTGCAGTACGCGCAGCGGAGGTGAAGTGTCACGAACCTGAAAACAAAACGCACATCAGGATTTATCAGGAATGATCGTGATATTAATGAACTGAAGAGTACAATCTGAAATTAATATTTAAACACTCATGTAAATGCTGAAGAACTTCCAAATACACAAGTATAATTTGAGTTTTGTCAATTGTCTTTTTTTTTTTTTTTTTTTTTTTTTTTTTTTTTTTTTCTATAGGTCTATGTTTATAAAACCTGCTTGGCGTACTCTGAGAGGAACAGAGGAACATGTTCTTCCTACCCCACCTTCTGAGCCTGATTAAGAAAGTGGAGACAATTAAGGTGTACTCTGAACAGGGTTTACAAACAGACCTATTGGATCTCAATAATATAATTATGATTAGCATAATATATATATATATTATTATATATTTCTTATAACAGGTTTCTTCTCTAATATGTTTTATCGATTGGAAACGTCACTGACTTTTAAGTGGATATTATAATCAGGGAACACCATAATAATCTGTTCCCTGTTATAATTAAGGCTTTCGACTGACAGTAAATATATTATAAGATATTAACTTTCATGTATTGCACATGCAGTAATTTTGTGAGTGTGACTGGACCACGCACGTGGATAGACACGTGTGTGATAACAATTAAGGGTCTAACTCAAAGAAAAAATATACTTTAATTGTATTTAATATTACATCATTTTAATTCGTCTTCAAATACAGTATTCTCTGTATGCAAGCAAGTTCATTAACCAAATATCATATAATATGTACAGAATAGCAGCAGATGGCCAGACGTCTGATATATATAATGCATAATACTGAAAATGAGTACAATATTTTATATTAATTACGTTAACGAATAATATTGTATTTTACATTTCACCAACAGCAATAAGATAGTAATAAATTATTATTTTGTGTGTGCTAGAACAATATAATTATGTATAGGCCACTGATATTTTTTTGCTGCATACGTTAAAACATTCCATAAAAATTATAACTATTTTATTGCTTTTTTTTTTTTTTTACTTTCTTTCGTTTGTTTTTATTAACGTTATGGCATTTTTCGTTCCTTGTATACACTAAAGTCATTTTCCACGCTCAAGAAAAAATGTGACATTTTAGAATGAATTTATTTTAGATACTTATATCCAAACCTTTATCGCCATACCTTTATCGAGCGAGAAAACAAGAAAGAAGTTTTATGACATCTGAAGTGGTTTCTCATATACACTATATAATATATATATATACATATATCTGTGAGAAAATTCGTGGGTCACGAAGCTTCTTGCCTTCCTGCCTTCCTTGCTTATTGCTTATGCTCTTTACTAAGCCTTCTGAACAATTGCCATGGACGCCATTTGTCCTATTGCTTGTGAGATAATCAATTGATACTGTCACTTACCACATCGTCGTCAAATCCTTGCAGCTGTTGATCAGGCAGTCGCTCGTACACTACTCGTCCAACACCATGGTTGCACGTCGTCTGGGCTGAAACACCGACACACAGAGAACCTTTCAAATACGATGTATGGCATGTAAAAACATAAATTTCTTCATGATAAGAAATGAGAATTAAAATCTTGTCATCTGGCAAAGTAAACATTTGGCAGTATCATTTACATTCTGTTTGATCGTAACTGTATGTCTCCAAATAGCTGCTTGAGCCAAATGTTTCCCTTTCATTTAAGAGTCTTACATGAAAGGGAATTAAGAGATTACTACTACTATAATAATCCCCAATATATCAACTTAATCAATAAAAAATCAGTTCAATTTGGATTAAAGTAGAGTGAGTGATTGCATTTTTTTTTAACATTTTATTTTCTAAAAATAGTTTATCTTGCCCTTTATTGAGAAATGAAAACCAAAAAATTCCATCTAAAATATAGCTTCACCACAAAAAAAAAAATCCAAATTTGGTGTTTCGGAGGCCTTTAATATGCAGCCTTATGGTACAGAAACTTCGTCTGAACTATGGTACAAATTAAAAAATGCCTACGTAATCTATGATGAATTCATTAATGGATTTTTAAATAAAAAATATTTACGGAGCCTTTTTTCTGTTAAAACGGTTCCGTAAAAATATTTTTTTTATTTGAAAATTCATTAAAGAATGCATCATAGATTAAGTAGCTATTTTTTAATTGATACCATAGTTCAGATGAATTATGAGTAAAAAACTGTTTTATGTTCCATAAAGATATGAATGTAAAGGCCGCCGAAACACCATGCAACTTTGGGAATTTTTTGTGGTGAAACTATTTGAGATGGATTTTTTCCGTTTTCATTTCTTAATAGAGGGCAGGTTAAACTATTTTTAAAAAATAAAATCTTTAAAAAAATGCAATCGCTCTCTGTACTTCTTCAGTCAAGCAATCAAGATTTTTTTTTACTCACTCCAGTGAGAAGGTGTAAACATTCCAAGAGCCACGATCGGAGGTGACCACAATATCATCTTGTAAGCAGTTGTAACTTTGTAATGTCTATGAGCTCATTGAGCTCTCTACACTAAAACTAAAAAGCATAGCGCACATGCAGTAGCATCTCTGATCCTCGTTTAAACCTGACCTAATAATTAAAATGCACGCACTTTCTTTCTCATGCGGGTATAAAAGAGAGAGAGAGAGAGAAATGTATTTTGATATTCAGGCAGATTCATTGTATTTTTATCACCATATTGATACAGCTATACTGCAGTGCGACTGAATGTAGCATATTTAATCACCTGCCTACGTTGCAACACTTTCTATTAAGAATGTAGTGTAACACATGCATGCATGCTGCCTGACACGGAATATGGAGTATAAAGCTAGGGGTAACGCCCGTATGTAAAGCAGAGATATCACTTTCAACGTCTCTTTTTAGTAATGTAAATGAAGAATTTAGGTTGCTTATTTGTTTATCTATAAATTGAAATATAAATAAAAAAAAAATCTCAAGTGGAATTATTTTAAACCTTTCATTTATAAAATTTGTTATATCTTTTAGTTTTTATCAGCCTCTTTATATATAACAAGAAACGAAACAAGTTACAAGACCATTTACACTGAAGGTCAGTTTCTAATCTTTTTATTCTTGTCTACACAGAATTAAAAATAATAATCAGAAGCAAATTGCTGGCTTATAACTCTAATTGATCCCAAACAGCTGTATTTAAATAATTTGTACATACTTCCTGACTTCCATATTGTATAAATACCTTATATATCAATCATTAAAAAATTGTCTGACCATAGCAAGTAATTGTTATCTGCAATGGAGACGAATTTTAATTTTAAGAAAAACACCAATGAATTGAACAGGTTTCAATAACATATAAAAAAAAATTGGTGAACATCGATTGAAACTTTTGTATTGACATAAAAGGAGAAATATTAGACATTATTTTAATTTCGAGGCTCCCAAAGGGATCTGAAAATATTCAGAGTTGAACTTCCAGTGTTAAATTTTTAGGCACTAACTGTCGGTAAAAGTTTGCAATTCAACTATTCAATGCAAACCACAAATTTGACATTCATCATTCATTTAGTTAAGTATAGAATATTCGTAAGTATCATAGTTTTAGAAACTAATGAGTTATTATAATAACATTATTTTAATGTTTGCTGACTGCTACGACTAATCTAAAATATAAATATTTCATATGAAAATATTAATTAAAAAAAACTCCGTTCAAACAATAAACCTAAAATCTCAGCGGACATTTTATAATCCTCGGTTAGTTTTTAATGTTTTTAACTAACTATTTTATATCATTATTTTTATTTTATACGCTTTGCTTTTTTCTTCCTTTGGTATTTTTAGTATTTTTGTCTAATAATTCTTTGCAAGTAAGAGTAAAAATAATCCTTTACAATCTTCGTGTTTTAATGCTGATATTGTTATTTGGAAATTATTGAAACTAAAAGTTATATATATAACTATAGTTACTTGAATAATAATTACACTGAAAAAATTACCAACAAAAATTTCCTTTTCATAGAACAAATGCCTGTTAATAACTATATACGTATTCATGTGAAATTTGTGTTGTTTAAATGTTGTTTAATTATCATTGAAATGTAATTTAAATTTATCATAGTAAAAAATTAGCTGTGGTAAAAAAATTTAACTTTTGTTTCGGTAACTTCGGTTGGAAATAAAAATCCTGCTAGGCAGGCATTCAGGTTGAGTTCACGAGATTATAATCATTTGTTTATGACGGTATAGAAAGGGAGACGGGAGAGAGGGGCGACTATTGCAATCATTTCAACAATGAGGTCCCTAGCCTCGACCTTTGACCTCTCTTGCTAGTGTTATTGGTCCATGGAGCGATAGATAGAGTGAGCACTGTGGCTACTTCCTCTGGCAGCTGACCGGATATAAAATGGAGAGGGAGAGAGGGCTTCCGGTAGTGCATGGAATTATTGTCTCCTAGCTGCGTGCTGGATGGTGAGTATGCAGGTAGGACACGCCCCAGTGGAGCAGGCTGGCTGGCTGCGCTGACTGTGCACATGCAGCAGGCGACGCGCAGCCCCAGGTTATCGCCCCACAGGCGCACCCTGCTGTGGTCATCACCACTAAATCACACCCCACGCTCAACTTACTCACGCGGATCTCACACGTACCCCCGCACACTTTACGCCCCTTATACTCTGTAATGATAACTCATTTAATTTTGAAAATCAGTTGGAAATTTATAATACTGTCAGCACGTCAAAATATGTCATCACATTAATTTTATTTTATATATTATTATATGGTTTTAAAATTGAAACAAATAAAGCATCCATCAGAAAAGTTGGTCGCCATGTTGTAACTGAACGATGTTCGTTTGCTGATTATGACTTCTGCTACAACCACTGCGCATCGGCGCACAACCTTTCTGCGCAGGTTTTCTTGCTCCGAAAGTCAGAACACAACTACCGCGAAATATTTTAGACTCTCTTTAATTTGGCTGAACTGAGGTTAATAATAAAATCTTCATAGCAGCAAACATAAAAGGTTAGTGCCAATACGTAATTTTAAACTTGCAAACACAACTTATTTAGGGAATTAACAATTTGCGATCGAAAAATTGCTCCGTATAGAATCTTAAGCCGATATTACATGATACAATTTTGCATACAATTTTTCCTTACAAGAAAATTTCATCTCCACACAAACAAATGGAGTTAAAGTTTTCTTGAAAGGAAAAATTGTATACAATAGTTGAAAAAATTGTATCATGTAATACCGGCTTTACGTGTGCCCAATCGTTTCTTGATAATAAATGGTAGCTAGGACAAAGGGTTGGTGATGTCAAGATGGAAACTCCCCGGCCAATGCTACTTTCTATCATATACGAGTCGTATAAATGTTTGTTCAACTTTATGGTAAAGAAATTTGATATAAATAGTAAAATAAATGTATGTATCAAACTAGGAAATAAAATTTCTTAGGTTTTTAAATCGCTTTTTAAAGAAAATACAAGATTTATGTTTTTAAGTTCGTAAAAAAAAATGAAATAAACAAATTATTGAAACAAACAATTTAATGTAATAATCAAACAATTTTAAGGTTAAATAAATGTAATACATAATTAAAAAACATTGTAAGAAAAGTACGTAAGGGTCGTAAGGAAAGAAACGTTGTTGACATTAATTTTGTTCTTATATTACTCCAGCAATCCAGCAATATTCAAACTTTAGTATATATATATCTAAGTAGGATAATAATTTTACTATCCATATATTATTCCATACAAAATTGAAATCAATTATACAGATTTCATTCGCGCGTGGTTCATATTTTTCCAAGAACAGAAGTTTGTTGTCATTGCCGGAAATATATCAAGGGAGGTAAAAAATAGTCTGAAGGACAGTTGTGTTGTGTCAATGGCCTCGCGTTTTCCTTTTTTTTTTTTTTTTTTTTTCCTAGTACTCAAAAATGATTTATTGCTATTCGAATTTCCATTCTAACATTCTAATATATATATATATATATATATATATATATATATATATATATATATATATATATATATATATATATATATATATATATATATATATATATATATATATATATATATATGTGCATATAGATTGCATGATTTATGAAACGAAATGTAGCAAAATTAAAAATACGGTATAAAGTATAATCATTAATCAGTTAAAATAATTAGTATTAAACTTTTCTCACAGAATGTCAGGTATATTTTAATTATATATGATATAAATAATAATTATATCAACAAAAGCTTAAACTGAAGTGCCATATAATTTTTCTTTTTTACGAGGATTCGTTTTCTTTAGCTTAATTAATTTTCTTTTTCCATTGAAGATTCTTCGTCTTTGTTTGCTCATTTAATCCCTTCTTCTTATTTAGAATGCCGAAATCAACACAAACATGATATTGTTTATAAAATATTGAATCTAAACAACGATCAATGAAAACTGTGTACTGTAGTCTGTAAATGCATTCACTCAGCCTGTTGTACTTTATATACTTCGTCATGTAAGAATAAATTATCATCGGAAACATTATGTAATTGTGTCCGAAATACATCTTATCAATAAAATGCTATTTTTACTACATAAAAGAACGCTTCTGAAATTTTGAAGTAAACAAAACAAAATAATTACGAGTTAATTATTTTGATACTTCTTTTAAATAAGTTGCTGATGCGCGCATTTTGTTGCTTGGAGTTTGAAGGGAGTTCGCCTGCGTGTTCTTTTACCCGCAACCCGCAACGCTACGTTGCTATATACGATTGCACTCTACGAAGCACGCGGAGCTGCAGGCGGCCCAAGCTTGTCATCGCCTGCACTCCCACGTGTCGCTGGATCTGTCACCCATGCACCCGTCGCCACCATGCACCTAGCCGTTTGTTTCCGAACGGTTCAAACATTTCTCAATGGTTCATTTAAGACCTGACGTTATATATTACATATTCTCTTATTTTCCTAAAAGTGGCATTTATACATTAGTATCAAATGAATTGAATCGAGTCTTCTGAATAAATCATTTAATTTTCCATTAGGATAGAGAAATAAAATTTCGGTGAAGCTTAAAATATAATTATTTATAGCAATCCTAAAAGCAAGTACAATGTTACTTAAATAATTGCTTACATTACGTATTTAAAAATAATGTGTAACTAAAAGTGCATACTTTAAAAGATAAATAAAAGACTTACCATCAGTTAACATTTTCAGCACGGTTAGAACAGTGATAGCTTGCACCATATTGGGTAGATATTGTATCCTTATCATTTTGATCCTTTGCAGCAGTTTGCCTAAGTTAGCATGCTGCGAGGGACCAGCACGGAGTACAAATGATTAGTTGCTGCGCGAGGCCCGAGCTCACTGATGTCCAGCCGGATGATGGTGGACGGGTGGGAGTGTGGTGGCTCTGTGGCTGGTTGATTGGTTGGCTAGGTGTTTGGTGCGGTGCAGAATTGTTGGCTGGATGTTGGGTCACCATTGAGTTCACACTGACGCAACAGCAGCAAGTCTCGAGCTGCACGCACAGGCATGAACCCTATCTAGCTCCAAAACTCCCTCCCCCTCAGTCTCCCACCCCACCCTGCACGTTACTTGTTGATTGCCTAACTAGCCAAAATTCCCCACCCCCTCGAAGTCTAGAGGTGCTGCTGTATATAATGTAACTCAAATGTGTGTGGAATTTGTCCACTGATTACAAAATATAATATTTATCGACAATGAATCTTTGAAATAAATTTGCTAATGTAAATTAATGTAATGTAATGTGCCTTTGATTACAATAATCCGTTAAATGAGATGTACATATATATTTTTATACTTACATTTTATATTGGATATTAAATTTCGATTCATGAGCAAATAAAAAATATTTATATTTTTAATCACATAATCACTAATATAGGCATTACTAATAAAAAAAAAATAGGACAAGAGGGAGAAGTAGTCCTTAAACCTTTGTTTTTCTTTAAGGGCATTGGGTGTAGCACCGGTAGTTGGCAACACTGACGTATCTTCACCATGTTAATTTTTTATCATTGCTCCTCGGAATAATTTTTATGCTAGAGCTAAGCTGATTGCTGTAGTATCAAGATAATTAGTAGTCCAAGTGCACAATTTGACTAAATAAAGCCTGATTTAAAGAAATGCATTTTTTTTTATATTTTAGAAAAATGCATGTAAATTTAAAAAAATACTAAAAAATACTTTTCTCTAAATCAGGCTTTATTTAGCCAAATTGTGCACTTGGGCTACTAATTATCTTGATACTACAGCAATCAGCTTAGCTCTAGCATAAAAATTACTCCGAGGAGCAATGATCAAAAATTAACATGGTGAAGATACGTCAGTGTTGCCAACTACCGGTGCTAATACACCCAATGCCCTTAAGCCAAATAGTAATGCTTATTCATTATTCAAATTCTTTCTATCCGCGAGCAGCAAGTATATTTAATAGTCTACCTCTCTTTGCAATTTTGTTATGGTTGTTATTTACTGTTTATTTTGTGTGTGTTTTGTGTTAATTATTGTATTTTTATTTTTCAGTGATTCAACGGATGAATGAACATTTTTAAGTCATACGTGAATGGACTGCTCAGCAATCTATTTCATTTGACCAACTGTATGGGCTACTTAATTCTTCTTCTTCTTATTATTATATTTTTTTACTTGTATTGTAACATAATACATATGTATATGTTATGCACGTGAAAGAGATAACAAAATAAAATTAAATAAAAATAAAATAATCAGTAATATATATATATATATATATATATAATTTCAAGAAATTTGACTTGACTGTGAGATTACGTAAGGGCTTATATTCATAAGTCGTGGTGAGATGAACTGATAATACAATTGAGACACTGTATAATATATTTATGCGAGTTGAACAATTAATTTAATTAATTTATTTATTAATTTGCGTGTCCTATTTGCTGAGAGATTTGTGGTGATAGTGATACCACTACCCGTTATATCTCGTTAGGGCTTAGGGGTGCCACAGGGTGGAAAATTTTCTCCTACCCTGTTTAGTGTTGGAACGAATGACTTATCTAACAATGTAACTTTTGCTGATATTATAAAATTTGCAGACGATACGACTGCTATAATATCAGCAAACACGGAGGAGGAGCTAATTTTTAAAGTTAAAATTTTAAAATTTTAAAAAAAATTTTACAGTTAAAACTGTAAAAGAAGTAGAAACCTGCATGGTGTTCGAATAACAGGCTTCTATGAAATACAAGCAAAACATTTTATTTTCAATTCCTTACGAAAAAAAAGGGAACCAGATCATAGTTATTATAAAAAATTCGAAACAGGATTAATAAATAGGGTACAACATATTAAATTTCTTGGCCTCAATATACACGAATCGTTGGATTGGAGCATTCAAATATTTCATATTGACGGAGGTTTGCAAAAAGTTTAATCATGCTAATTTTGCACCTTATTTAATTAGAGATTATGTATCACAGGATACATTACTCTCCATTTATTATGCATATATATATATATATATATATATATATATATATATCTATATATATAATATATATATATATATATATATATATATTATAATATATTATGTCTATTCTCATTTGGCATATGGCATTATTTTCTGGGGTATTTACTCAAACCACTTAAACAGACTATTTGTATTACAAAAATGAGCAATTAGAACAATTTTGCGTTTTAAAAAGCATGACTCATGTGCTGGTCATTTTAAAAGACATATAAAATACTTACGCTGCTAAGCAAGTATGTACATTTTGAATTGTTGTGCAATGTTCAAGAAGAAATATCAAGAGTTTTATATTCAAAATGGTGAGTTTTACTCTTATAATACAAGAAATAGAGATAAAATAGTTTTAGAAATAAATGCATAACTCAAGTTTATTAGAAAAAAATTCTGCTTACCAGACTTCCAAAATTTATGACTTTTTACCAGCATGTCTTAAAGATGTGGAAAATTATGAAAAACTATTTGAGGAAAAATTAAAAAATATTCTTATAAATAACGAAATTTATTCTGTAAAAATGTACTTTAATAATAAGTTGCCGGACGATATACTGTCTAATGTTGTTTTTTAATTGATTGTATATATATTAGTTGTAATTGAATTTTATATTTTAATAATAATAATTTTAGGAATAAGTGTTTCATTATTGATGGTTTTTTGTGTTATATAATTTTAATGTTAGTATTATCAATGACGTAATCCATGTTGAACTTGTACAGCCAGTTGATTGAATAAACGAATTGAATTGAATTAATTAATAATACTGCTAACTGAAACCATCTACTAAAGAATACCTATATAAAGAATACCTGAAACTATTAACAAATTGAATATTACCATATAATTTTTTTATATATGAGTGTTATCCAACTGCAAATACAAAATTTAATACAGTTTTGGACGTTCAAGTATAGGACATATATATTATACATTATATAAATCAGAAAATCACCCACTCCCTGGATAAATTGTAAAGTTCCACATGGCATGCTTCTATTATTGGAGTATTGCTGTTCACCATTATACTATATTACTGACAATGAGTATTACTCTTAATTTTTAGTCCTATATTATGTTTTTCTGTTCTTTTTTTTCCCATATGCATGCAAGCTTTAGTTATATTCCACCCTTCATTGCACTATGTCTCTATATAGTGTTTGCTCATATATGTTGTGCATGGCAAGAATAATGTCCATTTGCCACGTGTTTTATGATATTATTATAATTAATTTGATTTTATTTTAGTTAGTGGTTATGGTTTTCAATAAACCTAATACAGTAAATTGAAAATTCTCTTCCTCGCCTCCTGCCGCGAACGCACCGCTCTTTAACTACCCCACACTGCACCTCCGCCATCATGTGTCACTGTAGAGCGAGCAACATGTGTACCGACATAATATTTATGTGTGTGCATTATACAATTAAGCAAGGCAATAAAATGGCCTTGGACATCTTCCTGTCGGATGTCCCCTGACTGGCCGCGCGCCTGCCTGACTAGCCTACTTTGGATGCAGTCATCAGGAGATTCCTTTTGTTTACCTCGCCGTCTCATTAAACCCAATTTTCTATGCAGCCATAACATATATTTCCCTTTATTATCGGGGAAACTATAGGACAGCGGGTAACACAATAATACATGCTAATGAATGGAAACAAATATGGAAGTAACAAAATGTGGACTAAATTGATTTTACTTTATCATTGTGGAAAATAAATTATTGCCCCGGTAAAATATATTGATGTTACTTAAAATAATTGATTTTCACTTTTGACAGCATAATGTATTTCAATTTCAGTTCTGTTGTGTTGTTATAAATGTGCAAATAAAATTATTCGTTTTTTGCCATGGCTTCAAAATAAATAAAAAAAAATGTATACATTATGATATAATATTTATATTCATAATAAAAATTAATTTTTAATTTGCGTTACTTTATATATTATCTACAAGTTATTTAATTAAACAAACAAAAAAGTGTGTAAATAGAATTTATTAAAATAACAGTAAGCCAATAATTGAAAATGCCATGTCTACATTATTCAGTAATTTATACAAGGGACTTCATAATTTCATAATTCATATTGAACAATCTTCATTCATACGAGGGTTTTTACAGCAATAACCAGTTTAATCACCATGCAGGATTGCAGGCAATTATGCAATTTTCGTGCCAAATAAAATGGTACACAATTTCACAATGGTAACAATGTTATCCTGATTTTTCCAGATTCCTTCAAGAGCTGGGGAGGGGCTAGCCTTGAAATGAAATACCCCCTTACCTAATACAATATACTCCTTTGCTCTTTTTTGAAGTTTTGCAATTTTGTTGGAGCAGCTGGAAATTTAAAAACTCAGTCTAGCAATACCAATTAAAAAGAGGTCTTCAAATTCATGAAGCATTTATAGCATGTTCATGAAAAACGAAGCAGAGTTTTTATATTAAGTGTGTGCTGAGTGTGCATATATGTGCATGCATGTAGATTTTAAAGATTTTTTTCATAATTTGATTACCGATTACAATACATTATACAGTAAATTAAATTACGTAAATTATGTATAAACGAGGTTCTTAATTATACGCAGTATATTTCAAGGACTTTTTGTTGTTTTTCGCAAAACATTAATTTTTATTTCCTGCTCATTCATTCTGCAATATATTTCAGTATAATTTTTAGGCCAAGTTAAACCAAAA
This sequence comes from Siphlonurus alternatus, assembly GCA_949825025.1. Taxonomy (NCBI): domain Eukaryota; kingdom Metazoa; phylum Arthropoda; class Insecta; order Ephemeroptera; family Siphlonuridae; genus Siphlonurus; species Siphlonurus alternatus. The sequence continues at coordinate 25,023,269 of OX463788.1, read as the reverse complement.
TGGTGATGATTCTGATTGTTTTTTGTTGTAAGTGGCACATGACATGAATCCATCCATTGTCCTATTTGGTATAAGCATGCATACGAACATATTGGTTTCTATTAACTATGAGTGTGGCTCATGGCAGTGGTGTGATCGAGAGTGAAGACCTTCTGGCATGCTGACTACTAGTATAGGGTTCCTCATAGCTTGCATATTATGATGTTATCTCGTATCCGGCGCGACGGCTTGCCTGATTGCATGCATGGTCAGCACTCACATGTGCTGTAATTAGACCACCTCTGTATAGTGACACTTGCTGAACACCCCTACTGACACACGCACGATTAACTGTCAGGTATTAAAACACACACTATAACATTTCAAGTAATACAAATTTGAACAGTTGAAATTAAATTTACTGCCAAAAATTAGTCTAAAAGGTATTAAAATTGAAGCAGGGATCTGAAAAAATGAAATCATTGCCCTCCCACAAAACTGATCTTATTTAAATTTTTTCAAGTATATTCAACTTTTTTGTATGCGAGTTCTATTTTTTTTTTTTTTAAATGTATTAAATATATTTTTATTCAGCAACTGTAGAAATTTATATTTTTTTCTCCCAGCAATTTATCTCCTGTTTGTCAGAAAGAAATATAATAAATTATGACTTGAGGCTTCAATTCAGGTTGTTTTCTATTCTACGGTACGAGTATTAATTAATTAATTAATTTTGGGATCCTGAGTTTTTTTCCAATTAATTTTTCCATAAACTGGTGAGTTTGAAATAATTTGTATGCACTTATGAAAATTTTTAAACCATCCGGGAATATGCCTTCTAAGAGCGACATTTGAACACTTACAGTGAATGGACTGCTCAGCAATTTTTTTCATTTGCCCCATGGGCTCTTTTTATTGTTCGACTTGTACATTGTGATATATGTATGTTTGTGCCCATGAAAGAGATAATAAAATAAAAATAAAATCAATTTAAAGAAGAAATTTGAAACTTTTTTTATACATGTTATTTTATTCAATTCATAGATACATTGTACAAATATTGTCCAGCAGAGATTATTTTCATAAACTCCTCTGCTGGTGCAAATTTTTACAGTCACTATTAAAAAAATTGAACAAATTTAAATATTATATTTCCACATAAGAAATAATTATTTAATTATTTCATATAACATTGTAATAACATTGTAAAACTATTGGTTAGAGACAAAAAAGGCATTCATGCCTAACTCTCGCCATGTAAAGACGTCTAAATAAATAAATATATTAATTATTATGAAAAATTCAACTCAAAATAAAAATATTGATAATTCAATACAATTTTAAAACGAAAAAATATTTTTATTTGAAATGCAATATTAACACACATTTACTATTTTTGCAAGTATTCATAAATTGAAAATCTCCATAACAAAAAAATAAAGAAAAAAAAATAAATAAAAATACTATTTCAACAATTAAGTGCTGTTCTTCCTAAGGTTCTAATACAATTATTTTCATATAAAGAAGAAATTTCACCAAGTCAATAGAAAACAATAATACACGTTGATTTTTATTGTCTGCAACAGAAAACAAAACTTTTAATTCTTTTAATTAATAACCTGAAAACATTTTTATGTTTTTTTTTCTAAACTTTCCAAATAATTTTACATACAAATGTATTTAAGAATTTCACTTGTGGCCGTTTAATCAATTTAACACGTTCAGTATTAAGTTATTTATTTTCATTAAGTTACCTCTATATTGGGCCCGATTCACGAAGCAGTTAGCCAGGTTTCTAGCTACGTTTAACTTAACCACGTTTAACTACGTGGTTTAACACGTAAAACAGGCATAGTTAAACGTGGTTAAGCTAAAAGTGATTAGAAACCTGGCTAACTTCTTCGTTAATTGCACCCATTAATTTTAGTAGAAACAGGAGCGAAAAAATATTCAACAGCAATATACATGGATTGAAATTCAAGCAGATATTATAGAGAAAAGTTTGGATAAATTTCCTGAAATTACATATTTTTTGTGATTTTAATTATAGGGGTTCAATGTAATTTTATATGATCAAAAGTAATTGGATTGAGGGCGTGAATTTTTCTGCTATCATTTTTTCAACAGTCTTTAACAAAGGAATACCATGTAAAACATAATATATATATATATATATATATTTTTTAATTTTTAGGATTGTCATCTCATCTATACATTTAGCTTTATTGAATATAATATATACCATTCTTTTTATTTTCGCTATATTTTGTTTGCAAAATTTTTTATGTTCAGGCAGGCAAGAGAACAAGGGTTTACAAATGTCACATATAATAATAATAGTGAAAACGTTTGAAATAATTTCCCTGTTCGGTAAGATGGACATTTCTTAAACCTATATTACATGATACAATTTTGCCTACAATGGGGAATTCTCTTACAACTCAAATTTTAATTTGACAACTATATTATGATAGGGTACATATATTAACAATAAGTTTGACTTAAGTTTCAACTTTTTAAACTCAAATTTGGGGACTCTGAAGGGATTATTAGAATAGGGGCAAAGTATGCAACCCGCGCGCAAACCTGAAAATTGTGACGTAGAAACTCCCTAGTTAACACACAACAACTGCCTGATATCATAATTTGAGTGTCAAGGAGTGATTGGCAATAAATTTTAGTAACACGATCGAAATCAGCGGGTTTTTCTACCCTAGTATCAATAGTTTTGTCCCTAATATCAGTTTCCTTTAAGAGTGATAATCGAAAATATAAATTTACTGCAGGAAAATTTCGCCTGCTAGGCAGCTTCTACGTCACGTTTTGGCGCGAAATTTAAAAGAAGGAAGATTTTTAAAAAATTCCCATGTCTCCAATTTTGAACATTGAAACTTTTTTGTTTTGGGACATTTAATTTCAAGGCATAGAGCATCTGAAAAAAAAATTAAAACAAATGTAGGAGAATTCCCCATGGAGTACCGACCTCAAATTTTTTTATTGCAGAAATGGATAGAGGGTGCAAAAATATGCTACTCTGAATTTTGTCAGATTTTTCTGAGACCGGGAAGTATTTTTAAAAAATTATTGAAAGTCCATTTTGATGACGTCACGAGGTGCCTCTTCTTAAAAAAAGGATAGGACATTAACGCCCGTGACGTCATAAAACGGACTTTCAATAATTTTTTAAAAATACTTCCCGGTCTCAGAAAAATCTGAAAAAATTCAGAGTAGCATATTTTTGCACCCTCTATCCATTTCTGCAATAATAAAATTTGAGGTCGGTACTCCATTTTTTCTTACAAGAAAATGTATTTTCAATACAAATAAATGGAGTTTAAGTTTTCTCTAAGGAAAAGTTGCATGCAAGATTGTATCGTTTAATACCGGCTTAACTATCCAGAGTGGTTTGTTGGTACGTTTTACAGAACATTTTTATTCTTTTTAAACTAGATGTGCCTAATTAAAGTACGTAACAGAAAAATATATTCCGAAAAGTATAATGAACCATTTTTTCATTAGAATTATAGATCTGGTTTTAGTAACTCACGTAATTCTTAATATTAATATTATTTTAAATAAAATTTTCAGCCTCCATACATTTTTTTCATTATTATTTTATATTAAATCAGCTTGAACATAGGTAATTGTAATTTTTATCTGAAAAAGTTTTCCAATCTTATATACAGTAATATCAAAGGTTGAGCGTGGCGCAGTGCATTGACCGGTTATCGTTAGATCACCGAAGACAAGCTACGTCGAGCGTGGTTAGTACTTGGATGGGTGACCGTTTCAAGTAAAAATCACGTTGCTTCCTCCTTGGGGTAAATTCGTCTCGCTTTCCACCCAGTGAAGTGATGCACTTGTGTGTGCGGTTCTCCAGGCTTTGGACATCACTTAAGTCCATTGACAAAAAGTAGAGGTGTCCGTCCTGACTTAGGTTTTCCACGGTTCCCTCAGAGAGTTTTCTTTATTTGTTTACGGGGTAATTATTCCGAGAAAAAATTATTATAAGCGTTTTCTGGTTAAAGCTCGAGGCGTCAGAGTACACTCCTTGAACTCTTTTGCTGCCTTATTTGTTAATCAATCTTATTTGTTATTATATTACAATGTTGATTAACAAGACTGCAAACGTAACTTTTTAGAGACGATGACTGAACATCACAACATTACTGTTAAATATTTTTCGTGGCACCTATTGGCCAATTTTCTAAGAATAAATCGAGGGTCTTCGTCAAGTAAGCCCAAGTGTTAAAATTAAACGACGCTTTCATTTTTTTTTTTTTTTTTTTTTTTTTTTTTTAATAAAAAGAATTTATTAAATGTACGATTGAAGTTTTGGTAGTTTGGTTCAATATGGATATGAACTTGAACTGTTTTTAGAAAATACAAACTAAGTTTGTGTGTGTTAACTATATTATACTTTAATTAATGAATGTTATTATATTCATTTGGAATTAATTTTTATTTGATTTGCTTTATTAAATCTTTTAGTAGGATTCCATTCGATTATAAACATGAGTGCCCATAATGCAAATAGAAAAATCTTGGCAAATAATCACATAGTATATTTATAAATATAAAAAATGTAAGCAGAAACATAAAAATGCATAGTAATATACTATATAATAATATAAATTATTGCATTCTAATAATCATTGTAATTATATACATTACGCACGAAAATACTGCATATAATGGCATTGAATTAAACATCTTGGCAGCTCTATTTTATATATAGTGAAGTATGAGTCGCTACGCTTATCCACGTTAGTATTTTTCTGTGTATGCTAATTTTAAGCAATTATTAACCAGAATTAAGAGCCTTTATGATGTAATTATATAAAAATTGCCATTATGCTCCTAAGCTAATGATCAAAGTAGAATTTGGATTTAGAGAAAAGGGAAATAAATCTTACCAGAACGTATAATGGACAACATACATGAAAAAATTTTATTGCATAAATGAATAGAGGGTACCAAATTATGCTACTCTGAATTCTTTCAGATTTTTTTTAGACCCAGAACTATTTTTAAATAATTATTGAAAGTGCGGCCACGCCCCCTGGAGGCGTCAATAATAGGCGTCCAGTCTCCATCCTTTTTATTAAGGCTGCAGGGGTGCCAACTGAAATCACAGGACTTTCAATAATTATTTAAAAATAGTTCTGCCGGGTTTCAAAAAAATCTGAAAAAATTCAGAGTAGCATAATTTGGTACCATCTATTCATTTCTGCAGTAAATTTTTTTCATGTATGTTGTCCATTATCTCAATTATCTGGTTTTGCATCTGGGAGTCTCATTTATTATAAAAATTAGAAGTTACGTTTGCTTTTCAATAACCTTTAGAATAATTTAAATTCTTACAATATTCCACTTGCAGTCACCTTTAAACTTGTGCTCTCGGACATGTTAATAATTAAGTGTCAGCATAATACACACCATAAACCGAATTGATATTCTCTATGAAAAGAAAAAAATGTAGACACAGCAGATGAGATAAAGATAGCTTTTCAATGAAGTTCTACACCAAAAATTTTATTGAATAATTATTAAATATATTGATGGCAGTTACAAAGTGAAGCTTATACTCTGATTTTTTTTTTCAGTTTATTTAAAGTCTGGGACATATTTTAAAAAAATTACTATCGAAAATCATCTTTCCGGCGGCACCAGGTAGCACTCCATAATAAAAGGATGGGACTTTGCCGCCAATAAAGGGGCGTGATCGTCAAAACTGAATTTTCAGTGTTTTTAATTAAGAATACTTCCCAGACTGGGAAAAAAAATGTGAGTAATTTTGTATATACGTCATATATACCTAATTCGCGTCAACAAAAATTCTAAAGTTTCTCTGTTTCAGATAACGTACATCCCAGTGCCAAATTGTTAACTTCTTCAACCATTATATATTGTATATTATCATGTATTAGAGCCTTAGGTATCCAATTATATAACATGTGTATTTCAATTTACAATGTAAAAATATTATAATTCATGTATTCAAAAAAAATATTTATTTTCACAAACTTTGTAAAACTCTATGGCTAAAGAGGGGTTAAATTCCCTAAATAGCCTCAGCCCTAGAGGCTGAATGTACAATGAATAATAATAATATATACCTAAATGAACTCTTAAAGAAAATTTCCCAGTATAGATGTCACGAAAAAAATATAGTGATATTTTTGTTAAAAATTTCAATGTTGTCCCCATGTCCGAATTGTGTTTTTTATGAGTAATAGTTTTTTTTTATTATTATTGCAAGCTCGTTATTCAATATGTCAAGCTTGACACGTTGAGTTTACAGTCAGACTATTGTAATATTTCTGATAAAGGATGCTGGAACGCGGCCTGAACAAATTGAGGGTCACGTTCAAATAACGGTTTTGCAAAGCCAAACGACCAACGCGCTGAGCTCTCCACACTCGTGAGAACTTATGCACATTCAAAGCTGCATGGCCTCAGATTCAGTCTCATACATCACACACTGGGATGACATAACCAGATTCATTCACCTGGATGTTTGTGCGTCGATTAATTGCCATTAAAATGAAAGTTGAATTATGATACCTGTATTTAAATTTTATTGACAGTAACAACATATATATTAATAACATCTCAAATGCATTTAACTGTAATTAAATTTAAATATAATTTATTATAACATAATATATTATTGTGATTTAGTCTTTATATATCAAGCTTGCGCATATCAAAGTGCAATCCCCCCTGTTAACGCGCCACATCCATCGAGCGGATGCTGTGTTTTTGGTTGAGTACGCGTCATTACAGTGGAAGCGAGTCAGCTTTTATTTTTATTTTTTTTTTTTTTTACTCCAACAATGCGAGCACATGTACATTTGTATACTCGAGATCTCTTGAGGAAGCACACGACGACGGTTTGATCTGAATAGACCATCGTTAAACTGATAAACATGTATTTTCTTATTATAATCTTACCAATGCATACAATCCTGAATACCTGCATGAGACTCAAACCCAAAGTTGAATATTTTATTCAAGCAAAGCTTTCTTCAATATTATTCATAAAGCTATATTATTATAGCTTCATTATAGTTATATTAGTTGAGGCGCCGCAGATCAAACGAGTTTATATCCAAGCCCAACTGTAATTTAATTTTTAAGCCTCAGCTACATCAAGAAAAAAAATTTCAGACCACTTCTGAACCTGGAAAGTTAGCTGTACTTGTCTTTTCAAATCCAGGTTCAAAAGTGGTATGAAAATTTTTTATTGGTGTAATAATTAAATTCCAGTTGGACTTGGATATAAACCCGTTTGATCCGCGGCGACTCAGTTATATTAACATGTTAATAATGTATATAGGAGTGTAAATTTGACGACTTTTTAGAGCAAAATACTTTAAAAACAGTATTATAATAATTTATTTTAGTGGCCACAGTTTATGTATATTATATAATTCACTATCTTGTCAGCTTATTTATAGTTTTCAAGAAAAGTTTGAAAAAAAAAAAAAAAATACAAAGTCAATAATTCTTACATTTATAAAGATGCATTATTGATGGTTCGTTTAATCCAGGTTACATTGTTGAAGCTGCTACAGAGACTATTCTGTAGTATATATAATTATATATATTTTCATAATCCAGATTCAGAATAGGTTTTATAAAATGTTTTATTTGAAACTCATTTGATTTGATTTGATTTGTTTATTGGATCCAATACAGAATACAGAAATGCCATATTATGGATACATGATATAGTACATCTTCAACAAAAAAAAACAACATAATATGTCAATTTTACAAAAACACACTTAATCTAGGCCTAAAACATTTTAAATATACATGTACATATTCACTAAGCTTTATTGTTCATTAAAGCATTAACATGCTTTAATGACATGTAGCTGTAGCTAGGCCTTTGACTAGCTACAGCTAGGTGTCATATATAATACAAATCAAAAGTTGGATGCAAAACTTATTATATTATCTATTCATATATATATAAACATTATAAACTGATTCTGCAGTATATAATACTGTTAACATACATTTTTATAAGATTTTGGTACCGCCATCTTGAAAGCTAGAGGTAGCCCCTGACAGCGTGGCAAAATGTCAAGCATGCTATAATAAAAAAAAAGTTGCCTACTATGCAGGCAACACAACTACACTTTGGAGCAAGGGTTAGTGAAACTAATTGTTTTAATGAAGGACATGGACAATTTAAAGCAATACTATTTTAATATTCAATTATTATAATGACATAAAATTTGACCATATTATATGTTTTAAAATAATTTTCTATAAATAACATTATGTTATTTAATCTGATATCTGACTGATTTGTGTACAGTACTTAAACCAAAATTTGTATTGCAATATATTGTCTTTTCTTATGAATCTGAATAATTTTGGAGTCGGAGCTAGACGTCGGATGTGTTTTTGTTTCGCTCACCTTGGGGGTGGACCTGAGTGTTTAGCGCGCCAGAATAGGCAGGCACTTTTATGATGGTGTTTCTCACTAGTAAGTTTAGTTAACAAAATAAATTTACAGCATGGATATATGAATTAGAGTTGTGGTGGTACTATGTATGTACAGAGATGTTCTAGTAAAAGCAGGCAAAAAAAGAGCACTGTAATAGACGGTACAAAGTTCAACTCTTTCTTTAGTCTTATCAGAGCGCTCGGCCAGTGTTACTTTTATCAAAAATGCACGCCTGGCTTATCGCTTAGCCTATCTTCTCCCTCTGTGTCGAAAGAAAATCTAACATTCTGAAAAGAAAGAGATAGGCCGATAAAGGCATTGAAACGCGTGCATTTTGTATATTATTAAATCATTTTTGCATTTTGCTTAAATTTACTTCGTTTATTAAAATTTTTAATGGTATAATATATATTAATATTATTAATTATTTGATTTTTGTCTCAGTTTATTGCACTTTATGTATTATGCCCACTGGGTTTAGTTGATAGAATTTTTTAGTTCTGACTACGCCTTTTTTTTTAAATAAAGTCCTTTAGTATTATGTATTATTATTTATAAACAAGATTGCAGCCGAGCACTGTAATAAGACGGAAGGATGAGTTGAACTTTGTACTCTGTTTATTACAATGCTCTTTTTTGTTACCTGCTTTTACTAGAACATCTCTGTACTATGGATTAATCCATTAATCACTCCCATACTCTTGATCGCTGCCCAGTAAATACAACTCTGTCGGTCAAGTATTGGCCCAGTGCTGAAAGTGTTAATGCATTGGTCCAAAATATATTTTTTTTTTATTCTTCTGTTTACTGGGTATTCGAGCAAAGTTCTTTCCTCAATATTGTTCATAAATAATAATAATAATTTTATTCTGATAAATTGGTTGTACATTACAACATATATCACGTCATTTCAATAAATTATTTTAACCCTACAAATAAAGTAAGAAAGTTTAATTTATATATTTATCTCATCTAAATAAAAATCAAACATTATGAATCACAACTTCTTAGTTTCTGAAATACAACATGTTATTACAATCACTCTACAAGACAATTTTCGGACAACTTATTAGAGAAAAACATTTTTATTGAATATAACTCTTTTTTTATCAATACTGATTTCAATTTTGCCTTAAATAATTTATCACTTTCAATAATTCTAATACATGCAGGCAAAAAATCAAAAAAATTTGCAGACTGATATAATGGACTTTTTTCTAATAAAGCTGATTTGTGATTAACAACTACTGTTTTGGTTTTGTTTCTTGTTTCATACGAACGTTGATTATGATCATATAGTTCAGGATGTTGTTTTCTAAACAATGCACTATTTAAAATGTACAATGAAGGCAATGTTAGCATATTGTATTTTTTAAAATATGATACACAAGAATCTCGTTTTTTAAATCTAAGTATTGTCTTTAATGATCGTTTCTGAGCTACAAATAACCGACTAATAGATTGATCATCGGCTCCAAAGAAAATAAGTCCATAAGTTAAATGTGAGTATACATAAGCATAATAAATTGAGAATAATGAATCAATTGAAACGTGGTCCCTAATTGAGTACAGTACAAAGTTTGCTGAGTTAATTTTTTTTAAAACATTATCTATATGTGTTTTCCAGTTTAAACATTCATGAATATTAAAACCCAAGAATTTAATATGCTCGACTCTACTAATAGTCAGTGAATTGAGTTTAAGTAAATAGCTATAATGTTGAATATTTCTGTGTGAGTGAAATTGTATAAAAGCTGTTTTTTTTTTTCATTTAATACCAGTTCATTATTATCACACCAGATTTTTATATCAGATAAAGTTTTCTTTACATAAGTTTTAATTCCTCTTCTGTATCAGCAACAATAATTGCTGTAGTATCATCTGCGTATTTTATTATTTTAGCATTTGATACATTTTTAGAAAGATCATTAGTTCCGATACTGAACAAACTAGGAGAAATTTTTCCCCCTTGTGGCACCCCTAGTGTTAGGGGTAGGATGCCAGATATTATTTTTTCTTCTTGATATTCTGTTGTACACTTAACTTGTACATACTGTTGTCTGTCAGAGCTAGAGATAAGATTCAGTAAATTTTAAACTATTATCATCACCCCCAATATTTTTCAGTTTATTAATTACAATATTTTTATTTATGGAGTCAAATGCTTTCGATAAATCGAAAAATATAGCAACACAAAATTTTTTATTATCAATGGCTGAGTATACTGCACTTAATAGATCAAAAGCGGCAGTAGTTGTGGATCTGTTCTTTACAAAACCGTGTTCACATTTTGCAACAAGGCCATTTTCCATTCTATAATTTGTTAATTGTTCATCTAAAACACTCTTAAATAACTTGGAATAAACTGATGAATTTGTTATACCTCTATAATTATTTATTAATTTTTTATCACCTTCTTTAAAATATGGGTTAACAAGTGACATTTTTAAGATGTTAGGGAATATTCCTTCTGCAATGGAATTATTGATGAGAGATGTAAGAGGAACTACCAACAAATTTTTACAGTATTTTATGACAGTATATGGTATCTCATCTGGACCTGCTGCATTTTTGTTTGGTAGGTTATTGATATGTTGTAACATTTTCAAATGATCAATGATTTGAAATTTAAATTGATGTTCAGTTTCTAATTGATTATATATTTTTTTATTCGTTTCCATATTTTTATTCTTGGGGAAATTTTCAAAAATTAAATTTTCAATGGTTGTAACAAAATAGTTGTTGAAAATGTTACTTATTTCGACAGGAGATGTTATCAATGATCCATCAACCAAAATTTCTGGAATACAATTATTGCTATTATTACTTTTGGAAAGACTACATTTATATTTATATATTTATAAATTTATATATATTTATATTTATATTATTATAGCTTCATTATATCTATATTAGTTGTATTAACATTGACTGACATATACTTATATATATAAATTCGTATATGCACTACATTGCATCTAATTAAGGAAAAATGGAATACTGCGTGCTCTCTGCTTCACTCCCTCTAGTCTCTCTGTCTCACTCGTAATACCTACAAGTCCAGACCAGGTCACCTATAGCTATAGTTATGCCACTTAATAAGAGAGTACACTCAAACAATCGTATCGGGTATATAACTTTGTAGTTTCCACGCTTTGATCTAGTTCTACATACCTATATTTGATTAATTTTGCTAATGAAAAGTTTAACACTTATGAGCGCAGTGTGTAACTTTCAAAAAATAAGTCACGTATGGATATAATATATGCAGACTAGTATAATATATATATATATATATATATAGACACAGAGTATATTATTATTTCCGATATATATTCACAAGCAGATTCGTTTTAGGCTCCAAATGAATAATTATTGTTTATATTTGAGTGTGCTGAAGCACAAATTTTATGTAACCATGCATGATGTAATGTATATTATTATTATATTATGTACTAACATATTATGCTGTACGGTATGATATATTATAACTGTATTGTACTATTAGTACTATTACTATACTATTATTTGAAACAAAATTTATAAAAATTGACAATATTTTCAAACTATTAAGTGGTATGCAAGTTAAGCAAACATTAAAATGTATATTTGCACCAATCAATCTATTAATTACAAGTTGTCAACAGTTCGAAAGTTGAAAAGGTTGGTTCTTCTTCTTTTCATCGTCACCGTCAATACGCTACCAACTTTCTCGGCTTATTCTCTTTGTTCATTTAGACCTATTTATTCTGGCCCAGCAGTTTGTTGTGCTACAGCTAGGTGCATCGAGTGATCCATTGATATAACATGTTCAATTAAATCTACTGCACACAAAACTGGACATATAATTAATGTTTCAAAAGTAATTTGTATTTTTTCAAGGTCTTTGCATAGATTCTCAGAAAAAAGCTAATCGTGCAAAATGTAATTAATTATATTGTATTCTCAAGGTGATCTGAAAACAAAACAAAAAATCTAAAAGAGCAAAATAAATTTCATTACTTCCTGCATGTTTGTATAATTGCAGTTAATAAAAAAATTAAAAAAAAAAAATTACGTACCAGACAACAGTAGAATTTTTGGATTTATTCAGACACCCTGTGTTTACTGGGTTGGTTTTTATTGTACAATTAATTCTATGCAAAATATCATACAAAATATCTGTTTTTCTGAATAAACAAATTTAAATTAAATTTAAATTAATATATTTGTTAATTTAGTATTGTTAAAACTAATACATTTAAACATTTTTTTATGGAGAAGGTATGCTTTATAAATCACAATAGGACAGTTTTTTTTTTAAAAAAAATTATTGTGGAAGCAAAAAGTTAAATAAGCAAAAAATAAAAATAAGCATGTATACAAAATCAGTTGAGGTATGCATTTTAATTTATAGCATTGTGCAAATTGTACAAAATTTAAAGTCTTTAATTAAAGAGTACACGACACATGTACTTATTATGTTGACACAAAAAAATCTAAATTTGAGCCAAAGCTGCAACAAAAATTCATCAAAAGCCGAGGTTTTAAGTTCATTTCGGGTTTGGCACATACTGCGATGCGTCAAATTATAGTTTTGTACTCTTTTTCGTCTTCGGTCTAAATTTGGATTTTGATGTCAAGATTATGCATCGTTATATAAAATATATGACAGTTTTAAAATAGTATAATATATGTACAATACATTGACTACATTTTATAAGCCACCTTCAAGAAAACAGACTAAATTTCACCAAATATTTATGATAATAAAACCATGCATATAGTGAATAACTGAATAATGTATTTTAATATGGTTTCTATGGTTGGGATATTTATTATGCACTCTCCTTAATTTGTTTAAAAAAATGAGGTCGTCAAATTTTTTCATACCTGCAGAGCACGTTGACCTGTAGTAAATATATTACTAGGAAGGAAAGCAATGGAATAGTGGAACAGGAAATATAAAATTATCAATCAGAAAACAATCAACTAGACAATGCAAAACTTATATCATCTATTTAGTGATTTTGATTTTTTTCTTTTAAATGAAATCATTTTAATAAAACGTCATAAAACACATGAATCTCAATATATATACAATGATCAAAATGAATGTTAAGCCCCCCCCCCCCCCTCCCCACTTCGTCTTTATTAATCTATTAAGAATACAGGTTATAGTTGATTGGGATCTTGGGAACTGGGTCTCTTGATTTTAATAAAACTTATTTGCAGGGGACTAGCTTTCAGAGCATAATATTTTTGAAGTAGATCTGTCTGACCATTTTTTTATGTAAACTACACGAGGTTGAAGTTTAACATGAAGCCTTATGAACGATGAGCAGAAATCGGAAATGGAGCTGTTGTGAGAAAATCGCCCTCCTTGAATTTGCCCAAATCATATATAAGCGATTCAGTTTTAGAATATCCTTACAATTTTACAATTTATTTCATTAAATTTTCAAAATAACTTGTAACTCTGGATGTAACTGACAGTGAGATCATTAAATTGTAATTCGCAATTTAGGAAACATCTATCAGACCATATTTTATCTCAGTATATATTTCGATTACAGTAATTAACTTGAAACACTAAGTCCACTGGCACATCACTCAGAAATCTCAAAAATATAGCGACAATTTGGAAAAAATGCAATAAAATTTTAATTAAATTTTGCATTAGTGCAGCACTTTCAGGGGAGGGGATGAGGCTATGAAATAAGAAATTGTTGCAGGAAGGTATATATAAAAAACATGCACTCCCTAATCCATGAACTTTGGCTGGGTCCTTCACTTCTTTTTTCCTCTTCTCTCTCTTGATAACACCTCTGCTAATGACTCGTGTTTCACATTATTCAGTCTAAAAATTACAATTTCACTGTATAATGCTGTAACATATTTATATATTATGTAATATGACTGCTCAATTTTGTACAACACAACAAAGTAGGTCAAAATGCAAGTTCAAATCAACTCATGCTACATCACAATATATTATATTAATTTTTCTGGAAATTTAATAATTTCCATTGAAGAAAGTATTTATTCGTCCACCAAAGTTTCAATTTAAAAAATAAATAATAATGTTATGGGACAGCAGCTTATTAGGTAATTATAATAAACAATTCAGTCATTATGAGCATTTAACAAAATAATGGTGGCATAATATTACAGAATATCCATATCCATAAGTTCCATAACATCGTCATAAGAACTTCAAATTGTCCCGATAAACAAAGAAGAATGCTAGCACAATACATAATCGGACCAGTGTTGATCGATATAACTGACAAAAAACTAAGCTGGAAAACATTTGTTAAATTAGTGTTAAATATTACTAAAAGTAGGCCATCTCTTTTGCAGACTGTTACATTTTACTTTGAAATTAAATTAATTGACATAATTATATTGGAAATTTTACAAACTCTTGGGTTTTACTTTACAAATTTTATTGTTGTGTATTTTGATATATATAAATATATATTTGTTTGTTTTTTTCTGAATATATAAACAGATACAATAATATTAAAAAAAGCAGTATGAAAAAAAATATATATGTATAATATATTATTTTATGTGACGTTTTGAACGTTTCCCAAATCCCAACGAATTCTGTGCTACTTTTTGTAGGTGGTTGAAAACCGGCGGAGGCAGTCACGTTATAAATAGCGATGATCAGATCTCCTTCAGCTCAAGAACTTTATAGTTTATACAGTCGTTGCTTTCAGCTGTCCTTCAGGTTCTCGTGTATTCAATGCTCAAGGTGTATGTATATATATAGATAGTTTATATATTACAGATATATAGTTACTCTATATATACACGTTGCAACCACTGAGCCTAAAGAATAAGGCCAGCTTGTGTCGACTTATGTTTATTAAAGGGGGTGTGACTTTTCAAAATAAAAAATTCACCAAAAAATCTTCTTTCCAAAAATGTAAATTTCACTTTCCTCCGACTCCCCGTTCCTTCCATACCGCCCGGTCAAAAGTCTACTATGACGTCACATTACTTAAGGTCGCGCGCAAGAAAGCAAGCAAGCAAGTGGCGGCGAGCGCTAAAATCCACGTTTTCGCGTCTTTAAGCCCGCCTAGCAGCCGACAGCAAAGAGATAAAAATTATCCGCCACGGGATAATTTTATCTAAAGAACATTCTGCGTTTGTATCCGCTTTCGGCATTTCTTCATTTTAATTAGGAAATTAAATATCACGATGCAAACTCAAATTTTTTACAGATTTCTTTTGTCAACTGACTTCAAACACATAAAATATTTTATCAAGCATCTAATAACTTTATTGTAGACACACGAATTGGATTGACATATTATACACACAATATTGTGTATATAATATTATATATTATATACACAGTACATACGATTTATATTATGTATATGGTATTTCAACAGTATTTTAATTACCTATGATTTTGGCCGCAGCCTTACATTATATAAATTTATATATAATTATAAAATCACGGCAAACACGCAACTAAAACTGTTTTCATTTTGTGCATTATCGCTATTTAATTACTTTTTTCGACGTTTGCATTTAAGTTTTATAAATATGCAGCATATAGTGATTATTCGATATTACCATTATTAATTATTAATACAATATACTTTAAATTATCATATTTTTTATAATAATCACGAAATAATTATTAATAATTATATATAATTAATCTTCAACTTAGAGGCTGCCCCATGCATAATTTATCACACCAGTTCTGCTTTTAATTCTTTTTGTTAATAGTCAGTGTCATTGTAATATATATATGTATTTATATATAATATATAAAGGTGTTCCCGGTCCAAATGTATAGATGGAAAGTTTGTTTCCCTTTGGGTTAAAATAATATAACATAAAAGCTTTATTTATATTCAGAGCTCAAAGTAAGAATACTAATAATATTAGGGTTTCTGTAATTTAATTCTAGTACGTAATTCCAGCGTAATTCTAGCACAGCAGAGCAGACTCGGGCACCAGAATATTTACCGCGATTCAATCGACGGGGATCATCTGCGCTGCAAGTTGGTTCAAACATATAAGGCTTTTTATATTTTCTTGAACTCATTACGCTTGCTATTATGCATATACGGAAATTTATAAAAAAATTATGTGATTTAATTAACTAAAAGTGCAGTGATAACAATCTCAGAGACAACGTGCAACTCCAAGTACTTGGAGGCGACGGTATTGAATGCTGATGCGAAACAAATTTTCACAACACTGAACTGAAAAAATCTCCCTACATTCTTGCTCCCTTATGTGTGCGGCCGGAACTGTCCGCTGACACTGAAAGCCAGAGTAAGCCCACGTGTCTATAAAGAAACAAAACTTTGCAATTATGAATAATTATATAATATATTTTTGCCTCAAAATCGATTTAAAAATTTGTTCATTATTTGTATTTATAATAATATGTAAAATCTAAGATCATTGAACCGATTGAACGTACAGTGCGTACTATACTATATTATATTTCGTCTAAATAACAATTAACATTATATAATAAAGTATTTGTATAGTATTAATATATTATAATGTTAACTGTTATTTAGTCGTAGACTATATAAATGTATAATATAAAGTATAGTACTGTATGTTCAATCGGTTCAATGATTTTAGATTTTACAAATTATTATAAATACAAATAATGAACAAATTTTTAATTCGATTTTGAGGCAAAAATATATAATTATTTATAATTGCAAAGTTTTGTTTCTTTATAGACACGTGTGGGCTTACTCTGGCTTTCAGTGTCAGCGGACAGTTCCGGCCGCACACATACGGGAGCAAGAATGTAGGGAGATTTTTTCAGCTCAGTTTTGTAAAAATTTGTTTTGCATCAGCATTCAGTAACTTCGCCTCCTCCACGTTATCTCTCAGATTGTTATCACTGCACCTTTAGTTAATTGAATCACATAATTATTTATAAATTTCCGTATATGCATAATAGCAAGCGTATAATGAGTGCAATAAAAGATATAATGCCTTATATGTATGTTAGCAGGCGCGGATCCAGAAAAAAATTTCGGGGGGGGGGGGGGGGGGGGTCTGCCTCCATAAGGCCAATGTTAAAAAAAAAAATTGGAGTGGGGGAAATGCCTATATTGCCCATGTTAAATCCAAAATTTCGGGGGGGGGGCTGCAGCCCCCCCAGCCCCCCCCCCCCCTGGATCCGCGCCTGTATGTTAGACTAAATATAATAATTTAATAATTTAACTGTTGTGTATATAGACGTAAGCATCCAGAAATCTATACTCAAAATTGTGATATTCATTCTTATAACACAAGGAATAAAGATAAAGTATGTGTGGAGGAACATAAGTCAAGTTTGCTTGAAAAAAGTTCATTTTATCAAACGGCAAAATTGTATGATTTTTTACCAAACTGTTTGAGAAGTATAGATGACACTTTATTGTTTAAAAAAAGACTTAAGAATGTACTAATAGACAAGGAATTTTACTCTGTTAAAGAATTTTTAAGTAATAAAATGTCTGAGAATGTCTTAAATATAAATTTATAGTTGTCTTATTATTATATGCAATTATTTTTGTTTGTTTGTTTTTTATTTAATTCTATTATGATGGTATTAAATGATTGGGTTTGTATATTATGTTTTTTTGTGTATATAATTTTTGTTTATTGAAATATATGTTGACGTACTTGACGTGAACCATGTTGTCCTGTACAACCAGTTGTTTGTAATAAAAAATAAAATAAAATAAAATAAAGTATATTGTAATAATAATTAATAATGGTAATATCGAATAATCACTATATATGCTGCATATTTATATAACTTAAAGACAAATGTCAAAGAAAATAAATAAATAGCGATCATGCACAAAATAATAACAGTTTTAGTTGCGTGTTTGCCGTGATTTTATAATTATATAATGTAAGGCTGCGGCTAAAATCATAGGTAATTAAAATACTGTTGAAATACCATATACATAATATAAATCGTATGTACTGTACATATATAATATGTCAATCCAATACGTGTGTCTACAATAAAGTTATTAGATGCTTGATAAAATATTTTATGTGTTTGAAGTCAGTTGACAAAAGAAATCTGTAAAAAATTTGAGTTTGCATCGTGATATTTAATTTCCTAATTAAAATGAAGAAATGCCGAAAGCGGATACAAACGCAGAATGTTCTTTAGATAAAATTATCCCGTGGCGGATAATTTTTATCTCTTTGCTGTCGGCTGCTAGGCGGGCTTAAGGGTAAGATAACACGAACAATCGATTGTTGTTAGTCCCATTTGATTAACATGTAAACCTTAGCAACCTCATAATGATTCTGAATTTTTTTTGAGAGACAGTTCTTGGCATTAAAAAAATATGGAGAAAATTTCAAAACAATCGGACGATCCAATTTTTTTAAATTAATTTTTTAGTTTCGGTCTCCATGGGAAAGCCCTATACTGAAAATTTAAAAAATTCATTTAAAAAAATTGGATCGTCCGATTGTTTTGAAATTTTCTCCATATTTTTTTAATGCCAAGAACTGTCTCTCAAAAAAAATTCAGAATCATTATGAGGTTGCTAAGTTTTACATGTTAATCAAATGGGACTACCAACAATCGATTGTTCGTGTTATCTTACCCTTAAAGACGCGAAAACGTGGATTTTAGCGCTCGCCGCCACTTGCTTGCTTGCTTTCTTGCGCGCGACCTTAAGTAATGTGACGTCATAGTAGACTTTTGACCGGGCGGTATGGAAGGAACGGGGAGTCGGAGGAAAGTGAAATTTACATTTTTGGAAAGAAGATTTTTTGGTGAATTTTTAATTTTGAAAAGTCACACCCCCTTTAATGGAGAACGCTCGAAAAAGAAAGAACTTTTATACCATTACGCAATTTAATATATTACAGCAGCATATAGTTATTAAAGAATCTGCCATTGATTGTTGAAACTTATACACATATATTATATAATAGATCGATGTTAACATTAAAAAATATTACTATTACTGAAGAAGCTAGCTAGTTAGATCTTGCAACGATGTATATAATTTTATTTTGTACTGTAAAGTATTACAAACTTGTAAAACTATATTCGCAATCAATTTGTCTGATATAAGGCACGTACGCGTTAATCACACAGACAAACATTGTTTGGTAACTGCAAGCTGATGTCCATGAACCAGGCACCCAAATTATATAAAAAAAAAATTGTTTCTCAGGCAAGCTGCAGGTATATAAAGACATGCTCACTTATCGGCGGTGCTGCCGTGATAGCTGAATAACAGACCGCACGCACGTTATCGTGTGGTGCTGCTGAACAAGTCTCAGCGCTCCATGCTTACGTTCACGAACAGAGTGGCGGGAGACACCAACTGTCGCGCGTAGTTCTTGAGGTAAACGTGCCTGTAACCTGCAAAATAGAAAAGCACACGTGATCTAGCTACTGTATATATCAGAGACCCACCACCATACATACACCTTCATGTGAACGTAGTGACTATAATCACTAATAGTGATAACATTAATAATGGAGTATCGACCTAAATTTTTTTATTGCAGAAATGGATAGAGGGTGCAAAGTTATGTTACTCTGATTTTTTCCAGATTTTTTTACAGCTCTGGAAGTATTTTTAAAAAATTATTTAAAGTCCTTAATGTAAGAAAAGGATAGGACTTGCCGTCGCGTGACGTACAAATCAAATACATACTTATATACATACATCAAATTAAAGCTTACATTTTTACATTTTCAAAATTCATATTACAAATGACATGTGTGGACTTGTCTTTTTTTGAGACGAAAAATAAGCAAAAATAAGCCGTTTTTTGTTTTAAGAGCCGGCCGCGGTCACATGAAATTAACTGTTCCTATTAAATTCTTAATTCTTCACTGGATTGTAAGATTGGTGGGAATGTTACGTAATGCGTTTGGCCAATTTTCGTTACATCACCAAAGTGAAGCAACGCAAGATTGGTTTGTATATATATATATATATATTTATATATATATATTTATATATTTATATGAAATTAACTGTTCCTATTAAATTCTTAATTCTTCACTGGATTGTAAGATTGGTGAGAATGTTACGTAATGCGTTTGGCCAATTTTCGTTAAACCACCAAAGTAAAGCAACGCAAGATTGGTTTGTAGTTGACTTGTTGGATGGGTGATCAATTGTGATCATTTTCAAAGAAAATTGCTCTTTTCCCATTCCCATTAAGGGGTACGCTTTTTACCACAATGTGTTTTCCACTGAATTTGAACCATTTCATTCCGATTCGGCTCAATGACGGTCATTCAGAAAAACCCTAACTGGTATGTTTCGTGAGATCATCCGGAATGGGTCGATCGAGCCAAGCGTGGCCTTGCAATCAATCCTGTTCGTGAACGGTGGAAGTTTAAAATTATATATATATATATATATTATATTAACCATTTATAATGAAGTTTAAAATGCTATAATTTTGCAGCTTTTTGTGATGTTTGAAGTGTGATAATTAAGTGAAGTGATATGCCTCGTGCGATATACAGTATAATGTAGTATTTAAAGTTTGAAATAACTAAAATGATGGCTATTAATATTATTACAGCAAGAAATGCAAGCGGACAAAATTTTTAATAACATAAAAAGTATTAATTCTTTCATTCTGTAATTTTAATGTAATTATGTTAATTAATTAATAATTACTGTGCAGAAGTTCTGTGGAAGAATGACCCGCATATACGGCCAAACAACGCCTGAATAAAAACAAAAACATTTCAATTTTACAAGTTATGGATGACATGCATTGTATATATTTATTATATTTATACAATTAATTTATTATTATTATTCATTTATGAGTGATCGATATAATATTGTATTGATAATGTTGCTTTAATTATTTATAGCTATAATATGATGAATAAGGGTATTGTGCATGTCTGTAGGAATTTTTGTTTTTGTATTTATTACTGACTTGTTCTTAACAAATAAAGATATAAATTAATAAATATTTTATAAATAAAATAAATGTGTAAATATGTCATATCAAATAATTATTTATATATAAAATATATTATATATATAAATTGTAATTTTTGCATTCTCTCGCAATTAATACAATAAATAAACAATTTAACTGAATAAAATTAAAACTCTTAGCAATTTGTAAAAAACAATAGAACTTTTCTCAAACAAAGCTGATTTATGCTTATGCCATGTTTCTCAACCCTATAGCTTGACTTTTCTTTATTGTATTATGTACGTGAAGGTTATCATCATTAATATTAACAAGATAATAGTGGACGAGCTACTTTATAATTTTAAATTGTGATGCTTTGTACCTTGCTGCATGCTGGTAACAGGTACGGCATAGGTTCCCAGGACGGCGTCCTTGCCGGTCTTGTTGTCGTCCTTCACTGTGAAGTGCAGCAACGCCAGTTCGGGGAAGTTGATCTGCCACTCGAATGTCTCATCCCAGCGCGGGTTCAGCCCTGCAGAAAATCATTAATACACAAGTAAGATAATTTGATGAAGATAGAAACATATAAAACTGAATGGTCTGAATGCAATATTATATTTACTATATATATATTATTATTAATCATTATTTTTGTTATCAAACTCTAATTTTATTTATTTATCTATTTTATTTATTCAAAAAACAGACTACAAGTTAGGTAATCCGATTATAAAGAATACAATAGTTCGTACAAATCAATTCTTAGTTAAAATACACACGTACAAAAATTATTATATAAATAAATCTTGGTAACATATGATATATATATATATATATATATATATATATAACTGGGTACTTCTACTTACTAATTACTCACTAAGTCTGAAACCCCAAACATTCCGAAACCCTAACTTAAGCGTTTCGCGCGCCCATCGGAAACGGGGGCGGCCATGCTGCCTTGCAATCCATCCCGGCATTTGCTTGTGACTGAGGGAAACGTGGAAACCTCAGCCAGGATGGACGCTACAGCTTGTTGTTAATGAACGGAAGTGCAATGGTTCAAAGACAGGGGAACTACATAGTGGAAAAGCACAACGATTAACCCATGGGTGGGAAACGTGTTTTTTGTCGAAAATGGTCACCCATCCATATCCAACTACTAACCACGCTCGGCGTTGCTTGACTTCGGTGATGTAAGGAGACCCAGTCAAGCGCACTGCGCCACACTTCCCACTACACATGTATACAATTGATGTTACTCTCTCTTTTTTTTTTTTACAAGATAAGCATTTTTAAATTTTGAGTAATTAGTGCGAACTAAACTGTAATTATATTTACCATTGTCGTGGACAGGCAGTGTCTTGTATTTCCTAGTATCTATGTCATGGCCAATGACCCGGATCTGCACGTAAGGGTCAATGATCTCTCCCTCGGTAGACTGGTCGGGTTTGGGGATGTGCTGACCACTAATGACACGCACACGTAGTACCATCGTTGGTGTCCTGAGAACGAGATATCATAATTTCAATGTATATCCTTCAGAACAGAGTGCTCGTTTCAATTTTTTATATTAAAATGCATGGGATATTATATTCACACATCATAAACACAAATTAGCCCAGGGGCATACATGACCAAAACCAAAATGTGTCAATTGCCCCAAAATATCAATCAATCAACAAATTAAGCCTCTCGATACAAAGAATACTATTCAGTAAAAGAGTTTGACTCTAATAGGTTGCCAGATAATATAAATGGTTGACAGTCTCCTTTGCAATGATTGTTTGATAAAATAAATTATATAATGTTGTGTTTAAATTTACATGTTTAAAATGAGGAATTTGCATGCCATTTTTTTACTAGTTCATTCGACAGAGGTTGTTGAAAAATGCACCCCTGAATTTTATGGGATTTTTTCTAGTAAAGCATGCATCATACCAAAAATGAAGATTTAAGGAGATCACGTGACCTGAAGGCTCCGTCCGCATCGTCGATGACGTCATTACATTCTTTGGTTCAACTATACTATATAATACTTATAAACAACACGTTGCTATGGAAATGAATAATAAACAAGCAACAACAAAATTATATATTATACAAGTATACAATTATACAAGTATTATATAGTTGAACCAATGACAATGACGTCATAGGCGATGCGGACGGAGCCTCCAGGTCATGTGACCTCCTGAAATCTCCATTTTTGGTATGATGCTTCACTAGAAAAAATCGCATAAAATTCAGGGGTGGATTTTTCAACAACCTCTTAAGAATGAACTATAAAAAAAAATCGCATGCAAATTCTTCATTGTATGTATTGGTAGTTAGTAATATTGGTTTGATTAGGAATTGCATGTTTGTTTGTTTTATTATTTTTTATTGGCGTGAATCATGTTATAATGCATGTACAATAAGGTATTCGAAAATAAATTGTTATTATTAAGTATTACTCGCGAATCGTGATTATGTAACTTAATATATAATCATGTATTTCTCCTCACACATCAACACCTCCTTCAAAGTATTACATTCAGCAGCAACATGAAAGACACGGTACCAGATATTGCTGGGGCTGTAGGGGGTCTCCGCGCGCAAGTACTCAGGCTTCAGGATGTAGCCACAGTTACCGTTGATCTTGAACAAGGCTTCGTTCAAGAAGATAGGCTTCTCCATGCCTTGGTAGTTGAGAGCCACTGTGAAAAAACAAAATATACCACTCAGAAATGAAATAAGTAAATTCTTATAGTTAAACTTTCAAATCCAAAATTTTAGCATAATTATATCTTAGCTATAAAAATACGGATGAAGAGAAATGAGTAATGTTATATTAATATTATTTTTATGATATGATGTTATGAAAGAACACAATTTTAAGTATTGTTTAGAAAATAGTTTTAAATATTGTTGTAATATGTGTATTTAAAATAATTAATTTTAGATTTTTAAGCTAATGTTAATTAAGTAGAATTTGTATGTTATGTATTTTATATAACGTGATCGATGCTGCCAGAGTTTATGATAGAAATAAAAATTTGAATTTAAATATATTATGTAATATATAAGTATATCATCCCTCGTCCCGCTCGTCCGGAATAATGAGCTAACTGCTTACCACAATTTTTTGGCAATATTGAACTATCTGCTTTTTCAAGTGAAATATTTCATATGAAAAAGCAAATAGCTCATTATTCCGGACGAGGGACGATATATATTTCTAATGAACTATACTATTTATATATTATATTTAAATTTACTAATTGTTTTAGCATATCTAATATAAAAATAAATATAACACACTTTAACAATGTGGAAAGTAATATTGTGCCAGTACTAATATCCACTCCCATTTCCATGTAAGCGATATACTATCGTAATCCAGGCTGTACAGAGGCCTTCTCAAAAATGTATTCAATAATAGAGCATTGTTATAGACGGTACAAAGTTCGACTCATCCTCCCAAGCCTTCACATCGGTCGGCAGCTCGTGCTCTTTATCGCAAATGCACGCCTTCCAATGTCTGGCTCGGCCTATCGCCTTCTCCTCTGTGTTTAAAGAAAAATGTAACATTCTGAAAGAAAGTTGATAATCATGGGACCACCGCCATTTTTCTTCTGGCTCTTAATAATTAATTTATATTAAATATATTCATATTAAATAATTTATAATTTTATTTATTTTTATTCTAATTTTATTAGAGCAAAATGAGTGCTCACAATTCACTAATATGTAATCGATTTTTACGTTAAAAATTAAAGTGAATGAAATAAAATAATTTAAATAAATAATTTTGTAATATTAAAACTATGATAATATAATAACAATTGATGAAAGAACAAAATTTGAAATTACTGTGAAAAAGGCATAATTTATACATATCTAAGTCTTCATTTGAACCCTTTGGTTGGTTACTGGTCACAAGTGGCAAATTGACTTTAAATTCCCAGCTCCTCTTACACCAGACTCACTATATCAATGCTTAGAATTATGTGGATCCCTTCTAAATTGGAACAGTCATGGACTATAATGATAGCACAATTCATTTGCCTAGTTTTGACTGAGGGAAACATGGAAACCTCAGTTAAGGTGATCAGCTATTTTATTATTCAATGCATTTAATGGGTGCGATTCACAAAGCAGTTAGCCAGGTTTCTAACCACGTTTAACTAAGGTGGTTTGACACGTAAAATAGGTATAGTTAAACGTGGTTAAGCTAAACGTGGTTAGAAACCTGGTTAACTACTTCGTGAATCGCACCCCATTATATCCTTCGCTTATAATCGTTTAATTGCAGGTGCCTTACTTATATTTCCAAATAAAAGAAAATTCTGAAATTTTGCTGCCACATATCTATATATAAAACAAAAGAATAAAATTATTTGTGATGTCTCATTTTCTGTAAAGTATTAGTAGCTAATGGAAGGAAATGAAAATATTTTTTTAATTTATTTACTTCTTATTTTATTATAATGAAAAAACACATGCAAATATACTTCTGTCTTAATAAAAAAATACCCGAATTGAAGTGAAACACAAAATATATTTTTCCTTATTACATTGAATAATAAATGTTTAAATAATTTATTTATAATCGCAAATGAAAATTTAAAACAATAATTTTTATCACACTACCTTTTCAGAGTAAAATAAATTTATACAGAGCAATGAAGTAGACTAGTAGACAGTTACAAAATAAAATAAATAATACAAAGCAATAATACAGGGCTCGGTTCCGAGAACGTTCACGGATCCAGATCCGCGAAAGATCCGCGGAAAACAATCGAGGATCTGGATCCGGGATCCAGATTCCGCGAAAAACGTTCAAGGATCTGGATCCCGGATCCAGGTTCCGAGAAAAACGTTCGAGGATCTGGATCCCGGATCATTGTTCCGCGATAAACTTCCCGCTCCATGGATCGCGGATCCAGGTTCGGCGAAAAACGTACGAGGATCTGGATCCCGGATCCTGGTTCCGCGATAAACTTCCCGCTCCATGGATCGCGGATTCCGGTTCCGCGAAAAGCGTTCGAGGATCTGGATCCCGGATCCCGGTTCCGCGATAAACTCTCCGCTCCATGGATCCCGGATCCAGGTTCCGCGAAAAACGTTCGAGGATCTGGACACAAATGATTGGTGGCAAATGTTGATTGCTCGGGCGTAAGGACGCACTGAAACCTCGGGTCTAAATACAAACCAGCACACATGACCTTATTGTTAAATATGGTTGGTGCCCGATTTTTCATTTGTTGGTGTAGCTCTTGCGCTAGGGGATGATCTATTTTACTTGTAGCTAGTTCACAGGTATACCATATGCGGTAAGTGTCACCGATACTAAGTTGTTCAGCTTGTAGTCTATCTGTTGCTGTCTTAGCTGGGTGCAGTGCTGTGACAATTTCACATACTGACGTCCATTCCCTTTCAGTTTACTTTAATTCCGGATGTTCTTGCTCTCTTTCCTTACAAAATTGTTTAAACTTCAAACATGAATGGAACATATCATAGGTCGTTGATAAAAACATATCTTTTTATTTTTAATAATATAATTCAAGAAATGGATCCCGGATCTAGGTTCCGCGAAAACCGTTCGCGGATCTGGATCCCGGATCCCGGTTCCGCGTAAAAGATCCGAGAGCTCGGATCCGGGATCCTGGTTCCGCGATAGACTCCCTGGCACATTGATCCGGGATCCAGGTTCCACGAAAAACGTTCGCGGATCTGGATCCCGGATCCCGGTTCCGCGTAAAAGATCCGAGAGCTCGGATCCGGGATCCTGGTTCCGCGATAGACTCCCTGGCACATTGATCCGGGATCCAGGTTCCACGAAAAACGTTCGCGGATCTGGATCCCGGATCCCGGTTCCGCGTAAAAGATCCGAGAGCTTGGATCCGGGATCCTGGTTCCGTGAAAAACGTTCGCGGATCTGGATCCCGGATCCCGGATCCGCGAAAAACGTTCGCGGAACCGAGCCCTGAATAATACACATTAAATGCATTGAATAATTAAATAGCTGATCACCTTAACTGGGGTTTCCATGGTTCCCTCAGTCAAAACTAGGCAAATGAATTGTGCTATCATTATAGTCCATGACTGTTCCGATTTAGAAGGGATCCACATAATCATAATTTTAAGCATTGATATAGTGAGTCTGGTGTAAGAGGAGCTGGGAATTTAAAGTCAATTTGTCACTTGTGACCAGTAACCAACCAAAGGGTTCAAATGAAGACTATAATAAGATATGTATAAATTATGCCTTTTTCACAGTAATTTCAAATTTTGTTCTTTCATCAATTGTTATTATATTATTATAGTTTTAATATTACAAAATTAATTATTTAAATTATTTTATTTCATTCACTTTAATTTTTAACGTAAAAATCGATTACATATTAGTGAATTGTGAGCACTCATTGCTCTAATAAAATAAGAATAAAAATAAATTAAATTATAAATTATTTAATATAAATATATTTAATATAAATTAATTATTAAGAGCCTGAAGAAAAATTGCAGTGGTTCCATGATTATCAACTTTCTTTCAGAATGTTACATTTTTCTTTAAACACAGAGGAGAAGGCGATAGGCCGAGCCAGACATTGGAAAGCGTGCATTTGCGATAAAGAGCACGAGCTGCCGACCGATGTGAAGGCTTGGGAGGAAGAGTCGAACTTTGTACCGTCTATAACAATGCTCTATTATTGAATACATTTTTGAGAAGGCCTCTGTACAGCCTTTGATCGAAATAAAAATTTGAATTTGAAATATTAATTAGTAATCATGCTATAGCTATATTCATTCAGATCACAATAGTTTCAGTATATCAAGACAGTTAATAATATTTAATTAAAACGTCTGTAAGGCTTTGTTTTACCTTAGAATTAAAGCATAACATCATTCGATCAATCGACTCACCAATCTGGCAGCCCGCGTTCCAGTACGGCATTGGATCGTAGTTTGAGGAGTCGGTGCGCTTCCCCGCCGGGTAGATGCGCGTCAGGTGACTTTTGTTATACTCCACGAAAGCTTCGGTGTCATTCTGGATTATCTTCTTCGCCTTGTTCTCAGAGAACGATGACATGGTGTAGCACTTATCTGTTGATAGCAACATGAATGCAAATGACGAAATCATGAGTGGCAATATATAGACGGTACTTACGTAGCGCAATTTTTACCGAGTTCAAAAGCACTCAATCCTCAAACAAATTAAACAACAGCTAAAGTGATTTTATAATCCTTACGGAAGTACCCAAAGATGTGATTTTTGAGGTTACTTTAAATTTAATTCAGTTTTGAAACTTTGCAGTAGATTTTGCAATATATAGTGATACTGATGAGTTATACTGACCTATATATGTGTGAAATTGCAAAGCTGAAATACAAATTGCAGTTCAATAAATATACCTATTTATTAAAACAAAAAGCAAAAAGAAATAAAAAATCATTATTAAAAATATTTTTTATTTTTGTGCGCCAAAAATTTTGAAGATTTTTTATAAATGTATAATTATTTTATCATAATATATATTATAAATTTGCTGGATGAATGTTCGATAGCCTTGATAACTTACTTTCTGCTTTGGCGTGCTCGAATCCGCGGAAATGGACTGCCTCGCAAATGTTGACAAGCTCCGAGAGATGGCCGTCAATCGTGACTTTCTGCAACAAAAAAATTAAATCCAACAAGTTGCAGATCAAGAAAATGTCAGTTACACTGAGCAAAACTCAATAAGACTTATCCATTATTATTATTATTATTATTATTATTTTTACAAGAAGATACCTCTAAGAGCTAAGAGCTTAGACTCGCGGCAAGGTAATGGGTAGGGATAAGGTAGGGAAAGGATGGTGGCCACGGCCTGTTACGCGTCCCAGCATTCGCTGAGGTGAGACTGAGGGAACCGTGGAAAACCTCAGTCAGGACGGACCCCTCTACTTTTTATCAATGGACCAAAGCGATGTCCAAAGCCTGGGGAACCACAAACAAGTGCATCACTGCACTGGGTGGAAAGCGAGAAGAATTTACCCCAGGGAGGGAGCAACGTGATTTTTACTTGAAACGGTCACCCATTCAAGTACTAACTACGCTCGACGTAGATTGATTTCGGTGATCTAACAAAAACCGGTCAATGTACTGCAATGCTTGCTTTTAAATTATACAATAATTATAATGTAGCAACTGAAATCACCATATTAGATCAAAAGTTGGAAAATAATGATAAAAGACAGACGACCCAAAAATAACATACAATAAAAAATAATATTATTTATTTATATTTTGTTATTTTACTGTTCACCTTTTTCTTCTCGACTTGGTTGGCATCAGTGACATCAATCTGCTCCGTCTCCGACTCGGAATCGGACTCGGGATCTTCCAGTTTTCCATCCTGCGTGTCTTTGTGCACCTCAAGGTGCAGCTTTTTAGCCTTCACGATGATGCGACGTCTTAGTTGGGCAGGAGATGGCAGGTGACTCAGGTGAGAAGCATCTTCCAAATACAGCATATCTGTAAATATTAATTATTATTGTGTAAAATTAAAAGTACATTTATATATAAGTTATATCTGCATAGACAGGCATTATGATGCGAAACTAGCTAAAACCTCTAAGATATATACATTATTTATCGTCATTTAATATATAATATGCAAATAGTTCAATTTGATCCCATTTTACGTTCAACTCGACGCCGTGCCACGCATTTGCTCGAATGAAATTGTTATATGCATGATTGTGTACATTTATGCATTGCATTGTGTTTGCAAAGTCTATGGCAAATATAACGGCCAATAAAAATTACCAGAATTTTTAACTAACATTTTTAAATTTGAAATTAAAAGTTAAGTTAAAAGTGCAAAAGGGTGTGTGGCGCAGTGCGCTTGACCGGATCTCGTCAGATCACCGAAGTCAAGCAACGCCGAGCGTGGTTAGTAGTTGGATGGGTGACCATTTCCAACAAAAAACACGTTTCCCACCCAGGGGTAAATCGTTGCGCTTTTCCACTATATGTGGTTCCCCTGGTATGCGGAAAACTCGGAGCCGGAAAACTCGGAGCCGGAAAACTCGGAGCCGCGTCTGCACGCTAGGAAAACTCGGAGCACGGAACACTCGGAGCCGGAAAACTCGGAGCACGGAAAACTCGGAGCCGGAAAACTCGGAGCACGGAAAACTCGGAGCACGGAAAACTCGGAGCGTCGCATTTTTAGACTATGTAGAGCATAAAAATATAAAATATCGTTGCCACTGAGGAACAAAAATAAAGAAGACGTAAATATTATGAGCATAATTCGAGTAATATATTCATAGTTTTTCTCTAAGGCTTATAAATATTATATTAATTAGCTTTTCTCAGGACTTATATTTTATCCCAAATAAACAAATATTATTATTATATTACATTATCTATTTCAGATTAATCTCTATTTCATTCGTAGACTATTAAATAGCTTGCAGTGATACAACATGCGCTTAAAATATTTAGTCGACATACATTTTTTATTTTATGTAATTAAGAAATTATGCAAAATCAAATGCAATTTAATATTTCCCTTGAAATAACAGATAACTTTCTCATTTTTTTTTATATAAAGATGTGCCTTCAGTGTAGGAGTTGCATGTGATTGTAGAATTATTATAAAGATTATTGAGGACCTAAATACTATATAATGAGCATAATCAATTATTTATTATTCTTCATACTTTAAAACTTATAAATTATTTATAAAACTTATAACTTCTGTAAATTTTAATACAAGGAACGCAAGGGACAGATGTAGTAGCCGTTTTGATTTACAATGAGTATTATCGAGAGCATTTTATAAATGTTCATTTCTCTATGAACCCCAGAAACCCCAGATTAGTTGTATTTTAATACACATTTTAATAACATTTTGTTATTTATTTTTTATATCGTTCATTTTTAAAAAGAAGAAAATCATATTTACATTTTTCTAATTGAAGAGGTGACATGAATTATAATTATTTTTAATGAATAAAACGAATGTCAAAAGTAGAAGCTCAAAAGTAAGAATGGGTACTGTTAAAATATTATTCGACTGCATGAGGATAAAGTTGCTTTTCTTTACTTTTTTTACAAAGTTTTAAATAACTTTGCTATTTAACGATTGACCTCAGTTACTGGCGGGTTCAAAAGAAATTTCTATCAGACGGAATCGAATGAAATAAATTTTAATAATTCGAGAATGATCTAAAACGTAATCGCTTATGGTTTGGGCAAATTCAAGGGGGCGGTTTTCTCACAACAGCTCCATTTCCGGTTAATAATAATAATAATAATAAAATTAACGCGGCAAATGTGGCTACGCCACGGTGGCTCGCGAAGGGTTTGCTTGTCTCAAAACCCTCTTAAACAACTCATAACTCTCCGCTTCAACAACTTCTGCCTTCAGCAAATTCCACTCTCTTACAGTCCTGTTAATGAAGGAATATTTTCCCACATCACTTCTACTGCCGACAAAATCCAACTTCCAACTGTGATCACTCCTTCCAATGTAAACCCCTCTCTTAATACGAGAGCTCAACTCCCTCCAACCCTCACTATTTCTTGTTATTTTATACATAACACCAAGTCTACAATTTCTCCTTCTCTCCTCCAGCAACTCCCACCCTAACTTATCAATCATCGCAGTTACACTCTCAAACTCTTTTCTGACCTCCTTTCCATCTCCCACCAACTTCCATCTTCCCATACGCCCCATAACTCTTCTCGCTGCTCTTCTCTGCACCTTCTCCAACTCCTTCACCCCAACATTCCTATATGGATCCCAAACACTGCATCCATACTCAAGCATCGGTCTCACCATGGCTCTATAAGCGCTATCTCTCACGAACATACTAGCTCCCTTCAGATTTCTCATAACAAACTCCAAGAACTTTCTACTCTTAGAAGTAACATACTTAATATGTTCATTCCACATCAATTTTCTGTGCAGCACCACACCCAAATACTTGTACTTCTCAACTTCTTTCAAAACTTCACCCCCCAATATATACTGCAACACCCTCCTTGTCCTTTTCCTGCCAAACACAACCACACAACACTTCGCCACATTCAACTTCATCCCATTATCATCAACCCACCCTTGCAAAATATCAAGATCCTGCTGAAGTTCAACAACGTCATCCTCACTTTCCACCTTCCTATACACAACACTGTCATCTGCAAACAGTCTCACCTTCGACTTCACTCCTCTTGGCAAATCCTCTATATAAATCAGAAATAATAAAGGACCCAAGACACTGCCCTGGGGAACCCCTGACGATACTCTAACATGGTCTGAAAACGCAGCTCCAACCCTAACACTCTGCACCCTATCCCTTAGAAAATCCTCAATCAGCGACACCAACGCCTCATCTCCAACGCAGTGCCGAACCTTATTTACCAACTCCCTATGGTAAATAAGGCCATAAGGCCAATGTTAAACTTCTACCTCAGTTTTTTCAAAACTGATCAGAAATATCAACTTCAAAATTTGCATGCCTCCTATTGATGGCAAGTTCTAAATTCTCTGCAAGTCTTGTAGCATTCAAGGGGGCCGATTCCGAGATCTCCATCAACTGAGGTCAATCCTTAAAAAATCGGATAGCATATCGAAAAACCGTTATGAAGGAAAAGGTAGTAATATTAAAATATTATTCGACTGCATGAGGATAAATCTGCTTTTCTTTACTTTTTTTACAAAGTTTTAAATAACTTTGCTATTTAAAAAATTGGATAGTATCTCGAAAAACCGTTATGAAGGAAAAGGTAGTAATATTAAGATATTTTTCGACTACCTGAGGACAAAATTCAGCTCTTACTTGCACTTGAACAATGGGG
Organism: Siphlonurus alternatus; assembly: GCA_949825025.1. Lineage (NCBI taxonomy): Eukaryota > Metazoa > Arthropoda > Insecta > Ephemeroptera > Siphlonuridae > Siphlonurus > Siphlonurus alternatus. The sequence goes on along the minus strand of OX463788.1, from coordinate 24,990,078 downwards.
CTACGTCGCCCAATAACTTTCTTGGGCTAAGAGTCACCCAGCCAATGACGTGGGGGAGCTGCGAGGTACTTGTATTATGAGAGTCACTTGCAACCGTCACTTGACATCTCAGCATTCAGTTGCAAAAGTTATTTCGTTCAAAGTTCAAAGCTCCTTCGTGTGATTTTATTATACTGTGTGATTTTATTATACTGTATATTTTATTATACTGTGTATACTGTATGTATACTGTGTGATCGTATTTGAAAATGCCACCACAAAAAGTAGACTACGTGATGGGTCAGAGGGGAAGAAAAGCCGTCGTGGACAACTTTGTGTATGCAAAGGAGAAACAACGAGGTGACAAGGTAAGTTTATTATGCATATCAGTTGTACTTGATGTGTAAAGTTATATTGCAGACGCGCGGGAATAACAAATTGATGTGCAGCTTAATTAAAAAAATTCCCTACCTATTTGATTATTCGAAGAATCAATAAGTGCATGTAACAAATTATTTGATTAGGAAATAATTGTTGCGTTCAAAAGTATATATATGTTAGCTACGAAACCCGAATTCGCACAATGTGCGAAAAAAGTGAGCAAACCTAGTTGTGGTTTTTGCATTTCGACCAAAACCCGAAATGAACAAATATTTCGGCTTTTCGTCATTTACATTTGGTCATATCTAGATGTGCCAGGGTCAAATGGTAAAAACCAAAACCCGTTGAGAGAGAGAGCTCGTCGGCTTTTGGTTAACCAAAACTAGTTGTGGTCAAATGAGAAAAAACAAAACCCGATGTAAACGTTATTTCGGCTTTTGGTCACTTTTTCGTACATTTAACCACAACTAGATTTGGTCAGTTCTTAAACGGGCCTAAATAATACTCGCGCTATATTCGTTAACTACAACTATATATACTTCAATTTATTTTTTTTATGGTTTACTTTTATTCGATGTGTAATAAAATACTAGTTAGTACTTACATAATATAGTAGTTCATTTATAAAAATAATTTAAAAACAATGTTTTGGAAAACAAATAATGTAAATATTGAAAGAGTACAGTGATGTTCAGCTAATACATACCTGAACGTTTCCGATTAGGGCATGTATAAGAATAATATAACATATAACACTTCACCACTTTTATCACGTTTACTTTATTAATAAAATTATTAAATTATTATTAAACAACTAATATGTAAATGAAATTTTAAAGTCGAGCTACACACGGCCTCAACCAAAACTAAACACACCACATTTCAAACCTTTATCGTCATGTTCGTCATGTTATTTGTGACCTGTGTACTTCTGTATGTTGTTGTTGACAATGTTTGGTGATAAAGCTTTGATGAAAGGTGAATCCACTTCCTTTAATTCTGATGATAAGAGAGTTTACTGTAATTACGTTACAGTGAGCCTAAAAATTATAGACCCATCAGTTTGACATCAGTTGTGTCCAAGGTGTTAGAGAAGGTTGTTGTTAAATTTGTGGTGGGTGATCTGGAGAGATCAAAATTCTTTGGTGATCACCAGCATGGTTTTCGCAAGCATTTCTCTTGCGAGACTCAATTGGCAGGTTTTGTTCAGGAGTTGGCTGATGCTTTGGACAGTGGAGGTGAGATTCATGCTGTCTTTCTTGATTTTGAGAAGGCTTTTGATAAGGTGCCTCATGGGAAATTAATTGAGAAGGTGAGGCGTTGTTTGGTGGATGAAAGGTTGGTGTCCTTGATTGAGGATTTCTTAAGAGATAGGGTGCAGAGAGTTAGAGTGGGGGAGGCATGCTCGGAGTATATTGCTGTTTCCTCGGGAGTTCCGCAGGGTAGTGTCTTGGGTCCATTGTTGTTTTTGATTTTTATTGAAGATTTGTCTGATGGAGTGAGGTCAAAGATTAGGTTGTTTGCAGATGATAGTGTTGTTTATAGGAAAATAGAAAGTGAGGATGATGTGGTTCGTCTGCAAGAGGATCTTAATACTGTGTGTCGGTGGGTTATTGATAATGATATGAGGTTGAATGTCGCTAAGTGCTGTGTAGTTGTGTTTAGTAGGAAAAGGCGTAAGAGAGATGTGCAGTATTTACTTCATGATGAGTTATTGAAGCAGGATGAAAAGTATAAATATTTGGGTGTAGTCATTCATAGTAAATTAATGTGGAATGAACATATTAAATATGTTACATCGAAGGGAAGGAGGTGTTTGGAGTTTGTCATGAGAAATCTTAAGGGTACCAGTAGGGTAGTTAAAGATAATGCGTACAGAGCTCTGGTGAGACCAGTGCTTGAGTATGGTTGCTGTGTTTGGGACCCATATAGATGTGTGGGGGTGAAGGAGTTGGAGAAGGTTCAGCGGAGAGCAGCTAGAAGGGTTACAGGTCGTGTGGGAAGGTTCCAGTTTGTGGGTGATGGTGCTGATGTTAGAAAGGAGTATGTTAGTGTGTCTGCTTTAATTGAGAATTTGGGGTGGGAGTCGTTGGAGTTAAGAAGAAAAAATTGTAGACTTGGTGTTATGTATAAGATAACAAGAAATTGTGAGGGTTGGGAAGAGTTGAGTGGTCGTGTGATGAGAGCAGGTTATATTGGAAGAAATGATCATGGATGGAAGTTGGAGTATGTTAGATGTAGAAGTGATGTGGGAAAGTTTTCTTTTTTAAACAGGACGGTGAGGGAGTGGAATGCGTTGACAGCAGATGTTGCTGAGGCGGAGAGTTTTGATTTGTTTAAGAAATCTCTGAGAGTTGGTGAACATTCGCGGGCCACCGTGGCATTGCCACATTTGCCGCGTTAATATTATTATTATTACGTTGAACATGCGATTATTATGGATGAGATGCAATGCAGCTCATTTTAAATATTGATTAAGTCTTTATAGCATTTAAAAGTTATTAATAATAATAAAGTGATAAGAGAAAAGTATGGGGTGAAGGGTGAAGTGGCCGGTTTATAATAGTAAAATATTCTAAAATTAGAAACAGATATTATACAGTTTCTTCTTCTTATATTTTATATGTTAATAGCATAAAACATTTCAATTTTAATTTTATTAAGATTTTATTTATATTATTATGATATGAACTACTATATATTTAGTAAATTTAAACGGTGTACAGAGACCTTCTCAAAAATGTATTCAATAATAGAGCATTGTTATAGACGGTACAAAGTTCAACTCTTCCGACCAAGCCTTCACAGTGGTCGGCGGCTCGTGCTCTTTATCGCAAATGCACGCCTTCCAATATCTGGCTTGGCCTATCGCCTTCTCCCTCTGTGTTTAAAGAAAAATGTAACATTCTGAAAAGAAGTTGATAATCATGAGAGCACCGCCATTTTTTTCTGGATCTATATATTAATTTGTATTACATAATTTATATTTATTGTTATTATTTTTATTATATAAATATCACAGTTCAATAATATCAAGTCGGTTTTTACGTAACAAATAAAGCGAATGAAATAAAATAATGAAATAATTAAACTTGTTAATTGTTAATATTATATCCTTTGCTTATAATCGTTTTATTGCTTAAAAGTGTCCTACTTATATTTCCAACTAAAAGAAAATTCTTAAAATTATGAAGTTTTGCTGCCATTTATCTATGTATAAAACAAAAAAAAAGTAAAATTATTTGTGATTTGTCTCTTCTCCTGTAAAGTATTAGTGGCTAATGGTAGGAAATGAAAAGATTTATTTTAATACATTCAATTTTTATTTTATTATAACGTAAGAGCAAATTCAAATATACTTCTGTCTTAATAAAAAAATAAAAAAATACCCAAATTTAAGTGAAACACAAGATATATTTTTCCTTATTACGTTGAATAGTAGATGTATAAATATTTTATTTATAATCATAATGAAAATAATACTAAAGATTCGTATAAATCAAATTTACTAAAATAAATAGTTAACAAAACAATTATGTGATACGTTTGTGATTAATTAAAACAATAATTGCGTCACACTACCTTTTCAGTGTAAAAAAAATTAATACAGAGTAATGAAATAGACTAGTAAACAGTTAAAAAATAAAAAAAATAAATGCACGTAAAAAATGTGAATTGATAATAGGATTTTTTCTCTTAATAATAATAATAATCATGCACCAAAGTCAATTCGTGTACCAAATTGTTCTATCTTTATCAATTTTAACTAATTAGAATATAAACAATTAAGGTAATATAAGGTGAACTATATTATAATCACATTAAAAATAAAAAAATATAGAAAATAAAATATAAATTTTAAATTTTGTAACACTAGCTTTACAGTTCATAATATATATATATATATATATATATATATATATATATATATATATATATATATATATATATATATATATATATAAAATAAAGTCAGCTCCTGTGTATCTGCAATTAAAATCATGACAATTTTGAATCTTTTATCATGTTAGGTGTATCATATTCTAATTGAAATTAATTTTTTTTATATTTAATACTTAATTAAATACAAGAAATAACGGACAAATTAAGAATATAATTAACAAATCCTTACAGCTTTATCTTTAAAACAGTTCTTCAATACTTATTTAGAGAATCACCTAAAGTAGCCGGAAATGGAAAAACTGAAACACTGTAAACAATAATATATACTACACGTTTAGTAGTTAAAGATCCCTAATATTAATATCTCTGCAAAGTTTATGCTGAAAACTGAAACCAAGCACTTTCGGCTATTTCCGTTGATAATGTTATGTTTGTTGAACTGTTTACTTCAAATAATAAAAAAAAAATGGAATATTGATACTTTTAATAACGGGTTGCTCCACCATGCCTTGCAGCACACAAAGTAGCACGGCGGGCAACAGATCTAATGAGCGACTCGCATAATGCGGGGGTGACAACGTTTTCCCACGCTGCCAAAACATGCTCTCTTAGCTCATGTCGCGTCTGTGCTGGCTGGAAGTTGCGATGGAGGTAGGTGGCCATGTCTGCCCAGACATTTTCAATTGGATTCTGATCCGGAGAATTAGGGGGCAACCTTGGCCAACCTAGAACCCTGATTAATCCCACATGTTGCGCGAACCAGTCCCCAGCCAAACGAGATCTGTGAGCAGGACAATTATCCTGAAACAGAAGAAAAAGGCACGTTCTGAAAATAGAGAAATGTTATTTTTGTAATCATGCATAATCATAGTCTATTATATCAGTTTTTTAAACATTCATGTAAATAATTATTTTCAAAATCCTCTTATTTATACAGTATGATCCTGCAATTAATTATCATTTAATATTTTTTTCATAATAAAAATTAAATATTCAATGGGGTTATATTTATATTTTACCAGTTGGAAAAAGATCTCTTCTCCAGGAAATCGTTCCTCGTAGGCCGGGAAAAGCACATCAGTGAGAATGTCTACATACAAACGACCATCTAGGTTCCCTTCATAAATATGGAAGGCGAGAGTTCCAGTTAATGAAATTGCACCCCATACTTTGACTGAAAACCTTCCACTTCTTTGAGTTTCCTTCATTTTATCAGGGTTGTATCTTTCCCCCCTTCTCCTCCACACAAAGTCGGGTCCATCATGGGTGTTTTGAAAATTTTTTTCATCGGAGTACACGAGAAGTCTATACAGTTCTTCAGGGAAGTCAGTCATATGTTGGGCGAAGAGCAAACGTTCATGTTTGTTCTGTTCACTTAGCTTTGCCTTCTTTGCAGCTCTGTATGGACGGAGTCCATTCTCACGTAATCTTCTGCTTGCAGTTATTGTATGGGCTGGAAAATTTGAAGCAGCCGATGCAATACGTAGTGTAGTAAATCCATTCTGCCTCACATGGTTGACAAATTGTTGATCTTGTTCTGCAGTAGTAACGCGACTAGTACCAGATCCTGTGCGTCTTTCTAGTGAGCGTTCCTCATTGAATCTTTGCACCCATTTAGACACTGTTTGTCTACTTACACCAGCTCGAGTGGCAACATCTTGAATAGTTTCTCCATTAAGCACCAAGCTAACGAAGTACCCCTTGAAAGTTGTTGTTGTTTGTGGACCCCGGGCATTTAAATTTTCTTGTTGCTGGTCTTGCAGTTCATTGGGAGGTGGTTCATTATTGAGTGGATCGTGGAGGGGTTGATCATTATTGTGTGCATCTTGGAGGGGTGGATCATTATTGGGTGGATCATGGAGGGGAGGTTCATTATTGGGTGGTTCATGGAAGGGAGGTTCAATATTGGGTGGATCGTGGAAGGGTAGTTCATGGTTGGGTGGATCCTGGAGGGGTGGTTCATTGTTGGGTGGTTCATGGAGGGGAGGTTCATTATTGGGTGGTTCATGGAAGGGAGGTTCAATATTGGGTGGATCGTCGAAGAGTAGTTCATGGTTGGGTGGATCCTGGAGGGGTGGTTCATTGTTGGGTGGTTCATGGAGGGGAGGTTCATTATTGGGTGGTTCATGGAAGGGAGGTTCAATATTGGGTGGATCGTCGAAGGGTAGTTCATGGTTGGGTGGATCATGGAGGGGTGGTTCATTGTTGGGTGGTTCATTGTTGGGTGGTTCATTATTGGGTGGTTCATGGAAGGGAGGTTCAATATTGGGTGGATCGTCGAAGGGTAGTTCATGGTTGGGTGGATCATGGAGGGGTGGTTCATTGTTGGGTGGTTCATGGAGGGGTGGTTCATTGTTGGGTGGTTCATGGAGGGGTGGTTCATTATTGGGTGGATCATGGAGGGGTGGTTCATTGTTGGGTGGATCATGGAGGGGTGGTTCATTGTTGGGTGGTTCATGGAGGGGTGGTTCATTGTTGGGTGGTTCATTGTTGGGTGGTTCATTATTGGGTGGTTCATGGAAGGGAGGTTCAATATTGGGTGGATCGTGGAAGGGTAGTTCATGGTTGGGTGGATCAGGGAGGGGTGGTTCAATGTGAGGTAGGTTATTGAGGAAAGGCTGAATCGGATGATTAATATGCACAATTTGTGGTCCATAATCAACATAAGCAAATTGAGGTGGGGGTTGAAATAATACATACTGAGGTGGAGGCTGAATGAGCACTAATTGTGGACCAGGGTTCCAAATGTAGAGCAGTTGATTTTGATGTTGAACTTGAGGATTGTGATCTCCTTCTTGAGCACCATTGTTAAAATTGAAAAAATTATTTTCTGGTTGGCCACTGACAAAAACACAAAAAATTATGGAGCACAGAAACGTCGTGTACGGCATTCTAGACATCATCTCACAGACTGATGTCATTTATATCGAAAATGCAATATTATGAGTGTGCTAAAACACGTCTGAAATCATCCTATATCTGTGATTATGTTCTTAATGTTATGACATTTTTCTTGCCACCAAATTCCATACATTCTGTGTTATTCTGTGTTTACTCTCACAGTAACCAGCAACGAAAGCATGTCAAGTTTTGCAGACTTTTGCTACGATATTTATAGCGATAAAAACGTTTTGACGGTGAAATTTCAACCTGGTGCTTATAGGAATTTATGTAAAGAAAATTTGCTGATTAAAATCAATAACAGCTTGTTAAACTCTAAATGTCATTTTTTTTTAAATTGTCAAGAATTGTTGCTTCTTAATATATTTTAATAAAGAATTAAATATATAATGAAATATATTAAAAGAAATGAAATTATTTATAAATATTACAAAGCAATAATACACATGAAATGCATTGAATAAGTAAATAGGTGACCATCTTAACTGAGGGATCCAAGGTTCCCTCAGTCAAAACTAGACAAATGAATTGTGCTATTATTAGAGTCCATGACTGTTCTAATTTAGAAGGTATACACATAATTCTAAGCATTGATATAGTGAGGCTGGTGTAAGAAGAGCTGGGAATTTTAAGTCAGTTTCTCACTTGTGACCAATAGCCAACCAAAGGGCTCAATTGAAGAAAAAGTTTGCATAAATTATGCCTATTTCACAGTAAATTCTAATTTTGCTTTTTTATCAAGTGTTATTATATTATTATAGTAATATTACAAATTTAATTATTTAAATTATTTTATTTCATTCACTTTATTTTTTAACGTAAAAATCGACTAGATATTAGTTAATTGAGAGCACACATTGCTATAATAAAATTAGAATAAAAATAAATTAAATTATAAATTATTTAATATGAATATATTTAATATAAATTAATTATTAAGAGCCAAAAGAAAAATGGCGGTGGTCCCATGCTTATCAACTTTCTTTCAGAATGTTACATTTTTCTTTAAACACAGAGGAGAAGGCGATAGGCCGAGCCAGACATTGGAAGGCGTGCATTTGCGATAAAGAGCACGAGCTGCCGACCGATGTGAAGGCTTGGGAGGATGAGTCGAACTTTGTACCGTCTATAACAATGCTCTATTATTGAATACATTTTTGAGAAGGCTTCTGTACATAGTAATTTAGTGATACAATGAATAAAAAGTAATTAAACCATAAACTGAATTGAATTATAATATTATTTAGCTACGTTTATGAACTGATCAAATCTAGTTGTGGTTAAATGTACGAAAAAGTGACCAAATAAAGCCGAAGTAACGTTTACATCGGGTTTTGTTTTTTCTCATTTGACCACAACTAGATTTGGTTAACCAAAAGCCGACGAGCTCTCTCTCAACGGGTTTTGGTTTTTACCATTTGACCACATCTAGATATGATCAAATTTAAATGACCAAAAGCCGAAATATTTGCTCATTTCAGGTTTTGGTCGAAATGCAAAAACCACAACTAGGTTTGCTCACTTTTTTCGCACATTGTGCGAATTCGGGTTTAGTAGATAACATATACATATTGAACTTGAATTCATGCAAGTTTATTTCATTTCTTCCATTTCACTTGTAATCAGTGTTTCCACTCCTATTCTGTGTATTGAAATATAAATTGCATGCAAGGCCATTCTTTTCTATTTTCCACTTTTCTTTTTACATAATGGGTAACTGATGATAAGAAAAAAAGTTTCACGTTTTAGTCAACATTTCAAAAGGCATGACAATTTCATGAAAAACGAGACCTGTTACGACAATTTTTTCCGAGTTTTCCGGCTCCGAGTTTTCCTACAACCGGTTCCCCTGGCTTTGAACCATTGCACTTCTGGTTCATTGACAAAAGTTGTAGCGTCCGTCCCAAGGATTTTGTATATATGGATAGGTGATGGTGCTGCCGTCGTTGAGGCACAGTCGTGAGGAGGAATTGGGTGGCGGTTACAACAGTAACCAATGGGATGTCTGCCATCTTACGTTGGGGAACTTCCATTAGTTTACAATGCAGATGGTTGCGCTCGGTCGCCATCTTACGTTGGAGATTTGCCTCAGTAGCTCTAATGCTATTGGTATAGAGATAACCTATCCATACATACAAAATCCTTGGTCCGTCCTGGCTGAAGTTTCTTGTCCTTACACTGATCCTCGCCATCTGTGAGTGGCGCTGCAACTTTTTGAAACTTGCAGTTCGCGCCTCTTTTAAGTCGACCAATCACTTGACAGCAAGACGTCATGCTGTTCATGATCCATCAATGGCTGCTCTGTGAACAACCAATCGCTTGGCAGCATGGCGTCAGTGGGCGTCACACACGATGAACCGCGCCCGTCCTGGCTGAGGTTTCCACGTTTCCCTCAGACGCAGGCAAATGCCGGGATGGATTGCAAGGCCGTGGTCGCCCCCGTTCCGGAAGAACCCGCGAAACGCTCAAGTTAGGGTTTCGGAAGGTTCGAGGTTTCAAACTTAGTGAGTAATTATTAGTATGTATTATAGAAGAACCCAGTTAGGGTTTGATTGAAGAAAAAAAAAATCTGTTACAAAAGTGAAAAGTCGAAAAGAGAACTTTTGTCTTCATTTTTATTTTTTATTAAGCGACTTGTCCTTACACTGATCAGAGCGTACTTGATTAATCAAGTACGCTCTGTAATCAAGTCTAGGATCATGTATGTACATACAAGATCCTTGAATCAAGTACGCTCTGCACTGATCCTCGCCATCTGTGATCGAGTGGCGCTGCAACTTTTTGAAATTTGCAGTTCGCGCCTCTTTTAAGTCGACCAATTACTTGACAGCATGACGTCATGCTGTTCATGATCCATCAATGGCTGCTCTGTGAACAACCAATTGCTTGGCAGCATGGCGTCAGTGGGCGTCACACACGAACCGCGGTGGCCCGAGGTAGTTGTCTTTAGGCCTGTTCGTAAACCCTGCTCGGTATGCTCGGTGTACACTTTCTACACCCAATCGACCTTATATCCCATGTACATAAGGTCGATTGGGTGCAGAAAGTGTACACCGAGCAGGGTTTACGAACAGGCCTTTTATCTCGCTAGTCTTTGGAATTGAGCAGGGCTAGGGTGAAAACTGAAGCAAACTAGAATATATATATACGAAATATATACCACGTTTTGGCAGTGAAACATGTTAGCTTTTTATCTTCTTTCGTACCTAACCAACCTAACTCGCGGTTCACAAAATTTTCTCCCCATTTTCGCAACGTATTGTTTCGTTTCTAACTTTCTACATACTTTGACCGTGCACGAAGTGGCAGTGCCACTCATAGATGGCGAGAGTCAGTGTATATAAGGACAATATCAATCAGGCTCGGACTGCATGGCCATAAGAGTTGGTGAGCGATCGCTCAGTAGGCCCCCCCGGTTGGAGGCCCCCAAAATGTTAAAAGTAGGCCCCCCAGGGTGAAGTAGGCCCTCCCTACATCGCGAAGCGATGTAAAATTTAATGTATAGACACAGTGTTCTGAAGATGTAGAGTAAAACAAGAGGCTTAACAGTACAAAGAACTGTCTATTATATTTAATAGGTATTATATATTCATAATAACCAATTACTTCTTATACATTTCAATTTATTTACTATGAATTTTCAACTTTGAAGTGCCAGCAATTTTTAAAACAAAAAGACAACAATTACATACCGTAATACTTTCATGAGAAAATATAAGGGTCCAGTTGGAGGCCCCCCAAAATATAAAAGGTAGGCCCTCATAATGAAGACCTACCTTTAATTTTTTTAGGGGGCCTCCAACCACCGTGCCGAGGGTCAAGGGTCCTTATATTTCTTTAAAAAAAAGTATTGTGTAAAATTCTCCCTCGTGATATGACCAAGAAGGCCCTCTATACATCGCAATCGGAAAAGGTGTAAGAAAAACGAAGGAAAATAATTTTAGAAAATTAATGTAGAGTAACTAAATCAAGGTGTATAAAGCCCTGAAGGCCCCTTAGACCTGCAAGGCCCCTTGGTCCTGCACTAATATATAAGTCAAATTTAATATTAACTTATTCTGTTGCGGTATATGTTTTTTTTTTTTTTTTTAATATATAATATATTATCTTTTAATAATTTATTAGAGTGATAAAAATAAGCCAGAACGGTTTAAAAACGCCAATCCGGAAAGGTGCATGGACATGTATTATTGAATTAAAAAAATTCCTACATTTTGTTTTTAAAAATACTGAATATAAATTATAGATTAAATTTTGTAATTTTTTTTTACAAAATCGTCCGCTAGCTGCGCTTTTTCATAATTCGTAGTCTTCTTCATAATATAAGACAAAAAGATGTATATAGCACGTACTTGTTTCTTTCATTACACATTTTTTTGAATTTTTTTATCTATTCATGCATGCATGATTTAAGGGTAAAATAACGCCACCAATGTTTTAAAAAAAAATCCCTGACACAAAAATTATGAAAAACAATTAAAATGTTCTCCTCTACACCCGCTATCAATAGCTAAAAGATCAGGTATACAAATATGATCTAGTTTTTTAGTTATTAATTTTTAAAGTTGACTACTTTAACATGGAGAAATGGAAATTCCATGTTAAATTAGTCAACTTTAAAAATTCATAACTAAAAAACTAGATCGTATTTGTATACCCGATCTTTTAGCAATTGATAGGGGGTGTATAGAGGAGAATTAATTTTAAATTTGTTTCATAATTTTTGTGTGAGGGATTTTTTTTAACATTGGTGGCGTTATCTTACTCTTAATGCTCAAATCACTTAATTAAATGAGAAACTGCATATCCAGCCCAGAATGCAGTGCAACTATTTTTTTAGGAAATGGAAAAAAAAGAGAGAATCTAATTTTGACCTGAAAATTAAAATTGGAGGTATTTTAACGCAAGGGCTATATACTATATACTAATACTTGTATATAGTCCTTGATTTTAACGTACCGCAATATATTTTGTAATGAATTCGGTCATTTTTCGAGCAGTTAAGCAGCTGCACATAATACATGACACAGAAATATATAAAAAAAATAAACGGATGAAAATACGTGCATTATATTGCGATTAAAAATGTTTGATTGTCCCGCAATTTAATAGATTTTTAATTAAATAATAAGTAAGAAATGTATCTGCTCCCTGAACAAATATTTTTCGGGAAAACAAACATTCCATCCAAAATCCAAAGTAACAAAATATTTGTCAACTTTTGCTGGGAATATATTTTTTATTCAAAGCTTTATTAATTTTTAATTATTTTTTTATCGTTTAACTGTTCAACGCCGGCTAAAACAATACAAAATTATTTTAAAATTGATAAAGTTTCGAATAAAAAATATATTCCCAACAAATATTTTTGTTGGCAAATATGATTTTACGTTGAATAATGCAATGATTTTTTTCCCAGAAAAAAAGTTTCTCTATGGAGGAGACACACTTTTTATTTAATTAAAAATTAGTTTTTCAAATTAGGACAATTAAACTATTTTTATCGCATTGTGCATGTTTTCATTCGTTTATTTTAAATATTTCAGGGTCATAACATGTTTTGTTAATTTTAGATGAATTTTTAAGTGCCAAGTGCGCAAATCGGGAAAGTCATGAAAATCCATTATGAAAGAACCCAAGGTTGCAATGTTCTGTCAAAAATATCACAGAAATTAAAATTTTTGCTTCAAAAATACGAAATTACTAATAAAAATTAAGAAATAAATTTGGTGTGTGTCAGTATATTTTTTACAATATTCTGGGCTTATTGAAACCTGCAGAGCTACAACTCTCCAAAGTTCAGGTGACTCAATTTGTGAATCCGAGAGTATAGTGTTATAATCGAAATCCTTATTGAAAATCAAATTTTTAAAGGTGAACCAAAATTATCACTTTTTTTTTACATATTCAGGTACATTACTAGAATTATTTTAGTATTTAAAATATGTTCCACAATAATTTGATACGATTAATTATTTTTCTAATTGTGCATTTTTTGACCATAATTTTTGACCATAAGTCACACAGAAAAATGTTCCAATAAAGTTTCAGTTGTTAAATTTGGGACTTTGTACTTGCAAAACTCCTCGATTAAAAAAAAAAAAAAAAAAAAAAAAAAGGTGAAAGAAAAAAATATACAGAAAATATGACTCGCGTTATCATGCACCAAAAAAGGTTTTAATTAATTTTTCTTAGAATCCAAAATTTCATAAAAAAAAAATATAAAATCTCGCGATGTTTAGACATTTTTGTATTAAAAAATATAAGCAAGCCACGCCCCTTTTTTGAAAAAAAAACGCGCCTGCGGCGGGCTGCTTGGGAGGCTCCGCCCCCCAAACCCCCCGATGGTATAGAGGCCCCCGCCTTTCATTGCTCAGTAGGCCTTTCGACCCTAGTCCGACCCTGATATCAATCAAGCTATAGGTTATAATACTTATAATATATAACATTATAACCTTATTGGCTAATACAATGGAGTATCGACCTCGATTTTTTTTATTGCAGAAATGGATAGAAGGTGCAAAGTTATGCTACCCTGATTTTTTTCAGATTTTTTTGAGACCGGGAACTATTTTTAAAAAAATTATTGAAAGGCCTTTTCGTGACGTCACGAGACGCTGCTCCTTAAAAAAAAGATAGGATTTGCCACCTCGTGACGTCACAAAAAGGACTTTCAATAATTTTTTAAAAATATTTCCCGGTCTCAAAAAAATCTGAAAAAAATCAGGGTAGCATAACTTTGCACCCTCTATCCATTTCTGCAATAAAAAAAATTGAGGTCGATACTCCATTATATATATATCTTTCTTCAGGACCCAATGATAAAATGCTATTGAAATATTAAATTATACATTTTTTTTTAATTAAAAAAGAAATTGACAAGAAATTTAAAAAAAAATAATTACCGACAGATTTTTGTATTCAAAATTCAAATTAGCAAAATAATATTTTAATAATGTTTAAGCATGATATTTGTTATGCATAAAAAACATGCATTATAAATAAACCTAGAGTTCTAAAACATTTTTTTAAATATAAAAAGTCTGTATTAATATATATATATATATATATATATATATATATATATATATATATATATATATATATATATATATATATATATATATATATATATATATTAAATGCGACGTTTGCTTTTTTCGATTTGATTAATTACTTCTAGAAATTAACAAATTTAAATTGCAAACCCCAAATATATAATATTTTTCGTTGCGCTTTGCTTTTTTTGATTGATCAAATGAGACATGAGCATTTAAAATGCTTCTAGAAATGAACAAATTTAAATTAGTAAAGCCAAAAATAGTTGTTATTTTTGGAGTTTGCGCATTTTTTTTCGGGCTTTGGTGCCATCAAATACATAATTATACCAATCAAGTAACGTGTTTTATAAATACAATATTATAGAACTGCACCTTTGACATATATATAAAAAGACAGCATGCATCACATGTCTATAGGTTATTCCAAAACAGATGTTAACAACAAGTTGACCTGTGCGAACGATATCGTGAAACTATAATATAAATAGTTTATAACTTGTCTCGAACAACATCGAATGTAACATAATCAGAAGATAACGCATCATGGCAACGGACTGACAGGCAAGAAATACTGCTTGGATCGAATACATGGCTAAATATTGCTTATCTCAAAAATGGATTAAGAAGAAGAAGCCAGGCAGGAAATGATTATTTTTTTATATATGTCCTAACTACGTAATATGAGTTAAGAAAATGAATATAATCTCAAACGTTTACAATGGTTATAAATGTGACGATCAGATAAATAATTAATATATTCAAATAAGTAAAAAAAATAACATTTTAAAAAATACAAAGTTAAAGATTTAATATTTTTTCGTAATCGCAATAATTTTATACAAGGTCATTTTGATTAAAAAAAAAGTAAGTGATGGGGAGGGCTGTGTGCTCATATAATTAATTTTAATATGTACCGGCCAAAATGGTGCGTAGATGGTGTGCAAGGCGAGCCTGCTGCTTCTCGGAGCAGTGGTTCTCCAGTGATAGTATCACAGGGTAGTCTGATTTGGCGAAAGCGTACGGTCGGATCGCGTCCGCCAGGATATCTTGGAACAATATCTTGGTGGTGAGCGTGAAGCCATGGTACACTACCGGCTCACCCTTCGCACCGTCCCAGCAGTCCACTGATAAATTAAAAACAATATGGATAAACATTTAATAGTTTTGTTTTTATAATAAGGGATTCGATCAGTTAATTAACTATATAATTTGTACGAAAAAGTAGATTTTTGATGAATAGAAAATTAAAAAATACATATTATGAGTCAACAATTAATTAACTGTTATGTAGCAAATGGAAAGTAGTCTTAAAAATTTGAAACATTAATAAAACATTACGTGAAAAATGTTCCCCTATTTTTTTTCTCGGAAAAAAGTAATTGAAAGTGCAAACTATTACACATCAATGGCGTCAAATCGCTATCATTTTTGTTAATATGATACTTCTAAATTTTAATACAATTTATGTTAAGTACTTGAAGTTTTAAAATGTTATAAATGCAAATCAGAAAGTGTTTTAAAACAAATTTAAAATCACGATTTAATTCATTTATCGCATATTTGCATGCAAGGGAATTTTTCATGTTAATGGTCCATTGGAGGTAAATTTTAAATAAAATATCTGTATGCAGAAAAAAAAAAAAAATGCAGATGATTTTTTTTTTTTTTAAATATGTTTTTGTTTTCATAATAACTTACATTCGACGCAGCGGCAGCCGCGCTTCAAGGCGTCGATGTAGCCCTCAACGCTGCTCTCCCCACTCAACTGATTGCCGGTAAGATAACTGCAGTATTTAACATGGGCTTAATTATAGCATTTTATTTACCTAATTTATTCTAGAAAATCTACTATGATATTTTTTATGAACTTAAATTTACAGTAGTATATTATGTACAATAAACAATTCGCATTATACGTGCAACATTATTGCTATATATAATTTACTGTACTTACGTGTTATGCGAGGAAGCGATGAAGTAGTGCGGTAGGGGATGCGTCATGTCCTGGTATACTTCACACAGGTGCTCGGGCACACACAGTTCAAAGCGGTCACTTAGCAGCAAGTTCGTGAAGCCTTTTAACAAATCAAACACAGAGACGTTTTGCTACAAATTTGTTCATTATAGCCTGGATGTATGGTTCATTTTCTCTTTACCATCAAACAAATATACAAAACAATATACAATGCCAAAAATGTTCATTTATAGCAATTAAACCAATTGTAGAACTGTCCAAGAACCATTTCTTCATAGAGGTGCTAAATTTTTTAATTCTATACCTATTGAAGCTAGACAGACTAGTGAAAAGGAATATATGAAATCATTGAATTCCTACTATGACTTAAATTAAATTATATGCAGCTAAATTTAAAATGTAACATCATCAATTGTCTCACTTATGATGTCTATATGTGTAATTTTAAATGTGTTCTATTATATTGTTGTAACGATCTATTTTATTCAATAATATGTTGTAATTTCATTCTTGTTCTAATATGTGAATTTAAAATTTGAAGTTTGTGTCCATATATAGCCACAATTTATTAATATCCAAAGGACTAATTTTGTAAAAAATGTCTTTGCCATGTTGTCTAAAATTATCAAAGTAAAACTAATGTTCCCCGTTAACGAGTTTTCCAAACTCTTGGGGTGTATAAATTGTAATATTCTATGTAAAGTGTATATATCTGCTTTTTTCTGAATAAACAAATTAAAAAAATGTTTACATGTTTAACGGCAACAGTGCTGCCACCATTCTAATTTTGTAATTAACGTATACTTTCAATTGTGAACATTTTTATGTCTGTAATAAAAATATTATGTATTAATATAATACTGTATTAATTACTAACCTCTGTAACCCCAACTTTCATGTGTAATCATTATACTCTATATTTATGTTCAGTTGTGTTGCCCCGGAAAATTTTCTTTGACAACATCTTTGCAGTATCTATATCGTTTGAACAATACATCAACACTACAATGTGACCTTCTATTGTCAAGTGAAATTTCCGGGGTGATAGCTGATACTAATTATTGGAGGCAAAAATATGTTTTAATAATTTATCGAATAATTGAATAATATTGTATAACTCATTAAAAGAACATTTTTGCATTCGATTATGGCAGATTCTATACGTTATTGAGTGCTCACCGACGATAGAGAGCCTGCCCTCAAGCTTGAGCTCTGACTGCTCATAGACGTCGATGAGGTTACCGCATGCGGAAGGGTGCAGGCTGAGACGCTGCTCGCAGTGTAAGAAGTTACTTAGCTCCTCGGCTTCCATCTGGTGCGGCACCTTCGAGTACCTGTATAGTCACATATGACTTTTAGAAAGGGTGGACCTGGGGCATGATTCTGAGGGCATGTCGTAAGTCCTTTGGTTAATTTGGAGTGTAAAAGGAGAAAGACGAAGAGGGTGAAGTAAAATATAACGTGCATCGATCAGGACCTTATACGTATATACATAGATATATGAACTTACGCAGCTTAAATTATACGTCTAATCTTTTAATTATAACACATGGTTCTACTAATGAGATATTAGAATGTGAAAATTTTAGTGGCTTAATCGAAAGAAGGGGTAAAAATATGTTACTGTAAATTTTTTCAGATTATTCTGAGACCGGGAACTATTTTTAAAAAATTATTGAAAGTCTATTTTATGATGTCACGGGCGGCACTGCCCTATCCTTTTTCTTAAGGATCACACGCCCATGACGTCATCAAAATAGACTTTCAATAATTTTTTAAAAACAGTTCCCGGTTTCAGAAAAATCTGAAAAAATTCACAGTACCATATTTTTACCCCTTCTTTCGATTAAGCCTCTAAAATTTTCACATTCTAATATCTCATTGTAAGTTTTATTAGACGTATCATTTTTATTTTTCCAAAATAATACAAAGAATCTTCAATATATATTTTATTTATAAATATTATCTTATTTATAATTACAATTTACTCTTACTTGGTGCTTGGTGTCCTAATTGGTAAATGAACATCACGCATGTATTTTTACTGAATATATACATATACAGGAACTTCCGAACTTATATTATTATACATGTATATTTTTTTAAATCTCTAACACCCTCAAAATCGAAGTGAAAAGACTCCGTTTATGCGTATTATAATTAAGCATGTAATGCCTTTGGCCTTTTCCTATAATATATTTAAGTCTATGCTAAATATCTACATGACTACGATGCCACACAATTTTGCAGCACGAATTTATATTTATTAATAATATTATATTTGATATTGATTTCATACTGAAATTACATAACTCAATGCAAGGTCCTCTATTCAATATTCAATAAAAGAATATAATTAATACAGGTTGTCAATTAATCGTAATTTGCTTATATGCTGCGTGTTATTTTTTATTACTAATGGAGTATTGACCTCATTTTTTTTATTGCAGAAATGGATAGAGGGTGAAAAGTTCTGCCACCCTGATTTTTTTCAGATTTTTCAGAGCCCGGGAACTATTTTTAAAAAATTATTAAAAGTCCCTTTTGTGACATCACGCGGCGGCAAGTCCTATCTTTTTCTTAAGGAGCGGCGTCTAGTGACGTCACAAAAAGAACTTTCAATAATTTTTTAAAAATAGTTCCCGGGCTGTAAAAAATCTGAAAAAAATCAGGGTAGCATAACTTTGCACCCTCTATCCATTTCTGCAATAAAAAAAATTGAGGTCAATACTCTATTCACTTACCGTTCGAAAATATCTTCGATTTCTGGCCTGCAAGTCAGGAGATGGAAGAACACCACGAACTCCTGAGCGTCGAGCACTTTCTCGTTGTCGCTCTCACGGACCACCGTGTTTGCTTGCTGCGAGCACACCATCACAGCAATGACAGACAATTTAATGCAACCTCGTTTTGTAGCACCAAATTGACTTTGCGAGTTCTCACACCATATTTGTATTATTATTATTACATTTATATAACTAAGAGGCAGGCACGGATCCAGAAACGAATTTCGGAGGAGGGGGGGGGGGACTGTCTCCATTAGATTAATGTTAGAAAATTTAAAAAAAATAGAGTGTGTAAAATGCCTAATAAATTCAAAATTTTGGGGAGCTGCAGCTTCCCCTCCCCCCATTTCTCTGGATCCGCGCCTGCTAAGAGGGCGCATTTACAAAGCGATAACATTGAATTTAAGACTGGATATAACATCTGTTGATAAGAGCATTATCGATATATTTAGATTCATAATTGATTGATTAGATGATTCTAATTTCTGAAAATATTTTACGAAATGTGAGCACACCTAAAATTTATGTTCATACCAAGTCAAAGGTGACTACTCAAAAATAACAATTATTATACATAATAGAGATGTTGTATAAAAATACATGCATTTTTACTTCTGTACTGAAGAAGGTAATACTCATTGCAGGGTGTTTCATATATATGTGCCCCTACGCCCCTACGTACTTGAATTGCCGCTGCAAGGGTAAAAATGGAGATATCGACCGCAAAATTTAGTACGGAGTGGCTGAAAAACCTTGTTGAAGTATTTACGAAGAAAATTGTAGAACTATATATGCTGTATACTCTTGCGTTACGAATGTGTTTAACCACTATTCTAAATCTAGCAAACAAATTTAGATAATTTGAAATAAATATTTTCAATATCTAACCATGTTAGAGGGGCTTTAGTAGTAAAATGAGAATATTAATTAGAATCTCAAAAACTGTAAGTTATAGAAATTAACTTATTTATAAATTAATTAACTTCAATTAACTTAATTTTCCTTGCAATAGGGTTGTAATTTATAGTGCATGGTTAAGCACATTTGTATCACTTTCAAAGAATTTTTTCTATTTCATTTCAGCATAGGTTTTCTTATGCCGCTTATAAATTTTCAGTTTCATCCCCCGTAACATATATAATCTTATACTTAACAAAAGGCTTCGTATTATAGTTGACTACTTAATTGTTATTACTTCATACACCCTTCAAGTGGGTTCTTCAGCCTTCACGTGATAAATTTTGGGGTCGATACTTCAATTTTACCCTTGCAGGGTCAATTTAAAAGCGTACAGGCATTTATGGAAACCTCAATTCTGTAATATGAACATGTTGGGGGACATTCACAAAGCACTTTAACCCCCACTTTAGTCCCGATTTTTAACCCTGGTGCTAAACATGGTACTAAACCAGGGGCTAACCATGTTAAGCTCATAGTTTAGCACCATGTTTAGCACCAGGGTTAAAAATCGGGGCTAAAGTGGGGGTTAAAGTGCTTTGTGAATGTCCCCCAATATGTATACATCATAAACAAAACAAAAAAAAAAAAAAAAAAACATGGCCTTACATTGAAGAGTTTTTTGACGTAGCTCTTGCGTGGTTTCACATTAAGCTGTTTCAAGAGTTGCAGGCACTCGTCCAAGTTCAGGCTTCCATCTTTGTTGCCATCAGCAAATTTAAACATGCGCTTCAACCAGCTTAAAAAAAAAGAAGAAATGGTTCTGTAGGATAAAAACATTTTCATTTGAAGCGCTGGCGATAAAACGGGCATTGCAAAAAACTTTTGGTTTCTTTAAGAATTATTGGGTGCGATTCACGAAGAAGTTAGCCAGGTTTCTAACCACGTTTAGCTTAACCACGTTTAACTATACTTGTTTTACATGTTAAACCACCTAGTTAAACGTGGTTAAGCTAAACGTGGTTAGAAACCTGGCTAACTGCTTCGTGAATCGCGCCCATTGTTTCTTAATTCGCTTCACTGATATACATAGTGATCATATTGCGTTCGTTTGAGCCCATTTGATTGACAGGACACAGCACACACACACACACACACACACACACACACACACACACACACACACACACACACACACATATATATATATTGAAATAAAATATTACTTATTACTATCGTTGTATGGGTATATAATTTAATATTAAATGCAGTATAATATATATATGTAGAAGATATTTATTTATACTCGGATATACTACATTATAGATAGAGAAGACCTGTATAAAAGAAGAGTCCTCTAGTGCATGATGAGAAGGGTGCGCGACGGATCCTCGGACCTGTGTAACCTCTCTCCTTTCCCCCGCCCTTACAGAATCTAGCGCTGAATCTACCTTTGAATGCGAATTAGTTGTTGTACATAACATTTATATTCATAATATAAATGGGGACGATGCACGAAATAGTGTTATATTATAGAAGGTTATATCCATGCACGTTTCTCACTAACAGCGGTTAGTGCTCCAGCCTAAATCAATGACACTAAATGTGGTTAGTGGGAAACCTGGATAACTTCCTTCGTGAATCACACTTAATTAATTGTGTCTATCTCACCGGTCGTACTGCTCCTCCTGATGCTGCGAGCGGTGCAGCTGCAGCAAGTGTCGCAGTCCGCTCACCCACGCCTCGCACGCAACCTCGCTGCCCGCTACCAGGTCTAACGTGCCACCGCTCCCGCCAGCTGAGGCACACCACACAGCACAATCAGCATGCACCGTGCATTTTTCACTGGATGGTGAAGCAGACAATATTAGAAAAATAAATTAACCGTTAGCAAAATATTCGTACTTGCTATCTGCATGAGGGTGCGTTTTTTCTAATTTTTTTTTTTTTTTAATTAGCAACTGCTAATTTAATAAAGCAGGATTTTAAATACAGTATATCCTTTAATAGTTTCTCAACGAGTGTAAACTATCTCTTTTTTTTTAAATAAATTAATTTGACATTTAAATAACATATTATTAATGTTTCTTCAGTTTGGATATCAGTCCCTCATATGGAGGAGCATGCTAGAACTACTTTTTTTAAAAATATGAATTCAAAATACTGTGGGTTATTAGGGTTATTAATGGCGTCCCTCAGTCATTTTATCAGCGTATCAATTTCTTGCATTGCATGTAATTACGAGTACACGAAATCATGATTTTTTTTTTTTTTTTTTTTGGTTACCTTGGTTGACAGCCATCATATAATTATGTCAAACTCATATGGCTATAAGCTTGGATATATCTCCACCAACCCCGTCGACCACGAGATTGACTAAATGTACTGCTTGACTTACCTCCCCCCAGTACAATGGAGAAGCAGGAGTCCTCGTCCACCTTGAGGACGCGGCTAAAGCTGCTTCTGCCACTTGGATTGCGCTGCCGCTGTATCTCGCGAGCCACGCCGTTGAATACGTCTGTGCGCCAGCCCTTACGTACGTCCACAATGTCCGAGAAATTGACTGCAATTCATCAAAGCAGTTGTAAGTAAAGCTCAAATATTATAGTTTTGCAGCTTCATTGCTATGAAAAAATTGAACAGCATCGTCAAATAAAAAAACTCAATATAGTGAATTATACTGTTTACTGTATTTATTTGCAGTAAAAATGAACAGAAAATTTATGTACACTCGTTACCTTGAAATAATTAATACATTGCATGCATTGGACAGTATAGAAGGAAGACTAGGAAGAACCCTTGATCAATTATAGTAAATGTCTAGTGCTAACCTTATAATATTTATCATTATTTAATACTTGATATTTGATACATGTGTTATAATTATAAAAATAAGAGGAAGCAACTCTCATTTTTTATTTATTTGTTTTTATTTTTAACAAACAATATGTACAGACAATGGTTGCAATTCACGAAGAAGTTAGCCAGGTTTCTAGCTACTATTCGCTTAACCACGTTTAACTATACCTGTTTTACATGTTAAATTACCTAGTCAAACGTGGTTAAGCTAAATGGGGTTAGAAACCTGTCTAACTGCCTCGTGAATCGTGCCCAATATTACTCACATCAGAAACTAAAATTAAACAATACAAAAGGAAACATGCAACACAGATTTAAACCATGTATATAAATATTGAGAATAAATTATTTTGGCGGCATACATGACTAAAATGTGTCAATTGCCCCAAAATACCAACCAACCAATCAATCAAATAAATTATTTACAGGTTAATTCACTTATAATTGTAATATTTTCACTATTTTTATTCCTAAAATGAGGTTTCACTAAATATAACTCTTTTTCAATCAATATCTTTTTTAACTATTTTTTCTTTGGTTTTAACGGCGGGAAAAGCCTATCTTTTATTTAATTAATATTTAATTAAAAACCTAAAATGAGAACAATTTTAAACATTATTAAATATCGATATACCTCCCCGTAATTCATCTTAATGCGCAAACACAGATATTCCTTTGTGCTAGCTGTCAAAGCCTTCCAAATATAGTCAAATTCAATGTTATTTGAAGATCAAAATGACGCATTTGAGTGAAGCTGTGCATTTTTATATTCAATGGTCAATGGTGTCATCCGTGTCATTCTACGCCTACCAACTAAGCTAGTTGCATATTGCAGCCATTTTTTAAAATTTGTATTTATTAAATGTAGAACAAAAAAATTCCTTTAAACTCAATTACTAAATAATTCTCTATAAAATTCTATGGGTAGGTGTACGAGTATACGAGTATATGCTGCATTTAAGTTTGTTAAAATATACTCCCAAATGTCTATTAATTATGAACATTAGACTCTTTCCCCCTACAAATCAAATACATCACAGTGATCCGAAAGCAAAAATCTCACAATAAATAAAAATATGTCCAAACTTTATCTTCTCTGTATACCAATTTGATTTGCAAGCATGCAGGTTATATTATCATTACATTAATCAATTATCAATGCCATCGCCCTAAAAAAAATATATATAATACTGTACTTTTATATATATATATATATATATATATATATATATATATATATATATATAAACTATAAAGTTTATTTTATTTACATCGAATCTGATGAATAACATGACGTCAGTCATACGTACCTTCTACTTTGTTGCGTAAGCAGCGCAACATCTTCAGGCTTGGGCTGTAACGCAGCTTCTGAGCCTCCTCGTCCACGAAGAACTTGCGGCGATACCAGCGTGAGAACGAGCGGACCTTCCAAAGGAACGAACCACGCCGGAGATCCTCCAGCACAGCCTCGAGTGGACGTGGCCGCTCCATCGAGAGGTCACCTAAAAGCAGCAAATACAGGCTCCGCTAATTTATATAATTAAATTTAAATTGTGCTTCTTTTTATCATATGTTTAGAATTCAGTAAAGATTAATGTTGAGGTGAATGACAAAAATAGCAAATAATTCTCAGCATTGTTTGTTTATATAAGATAACATTTCAATTTTCAAAAGTCGAGCGTCCGTCATGCTCAGTATACAGTCATGCATGTGAATGCGATAAGAAATAGCAAGCTGGCTGAGATCTCTTATTATATTAGAGACCTCGAATCATCAGTCTGGCACGCAAGTTTGCAATCTGAGAGGGTGATAGTATAAAGTTCTCCACCAGCCGGCCACAACTGTGACTGCAAACTGCAATGCTGGCATCGTTTCTCTGAACTAGCGGTGGCAGAGGTCATATATATTCCAGACGAGTGAGAATGCAAGAGAGCAAGAGACATATCATCGTCAGTTTTAGTCATGACGTCATGAGCATGTACATTCCATCAGTCACACGTATTGTATCCCATGACCATGCAGCATTAATTTTCTTTATTAAGCTTATCTTATAGCACTACGAAGTATATAAACAAGCAACATTGTGCATTGTAGCAGCAACTGTAACAAATTTATAAAATAATTGTATTAAATTACTATATCTGCAGCTATATTCCGGCATGTACTTGCACCTTGGCTCAATTAAGCCCGATGTTAAGTTTCAGTAAAAGAAAGCAAAAAACCAAAAACAAACAAACAAAAAAAAAAAAAAAAAAAAACAAATTAACATAATAGTAATACAGAGTACAGTGGGAGGTGTGGCGCAGTGCGCTTGACCGGGTCTCGTCAGATCACCGAAGTCAAGCAATGCCGAGCGTGGTTAGTAGTTGGATGGGTGACCATTTCAGTTGTTTACAGGCTCGGACTGGCCATAAGAGTTGGTGAGCGATCACTCAGTAGATTCCCTTGGCTGGGAGACCCCAACAACGTTAAAAGTAGGCCCCCACAAGGTCAAGTAGGCCCTTGATATATGTGCCCTTACTCTTGTTAGCTCACAGCAGAGGACCTTTGAGCCCAGTCCGGCCCTGGTTGTTTAACTGGTCATACTGATATTGTGCATAATTTTAGTTCTGGCATATATATCCCCTAAACCACGAACAACTGATGCTTATAAACTTGTTTTTAAATATTGTTAAATTCTGTTAATGTGTCTAGTTGGAATGTTGCCCCCCCGTTGTATCCCCGGATAGAATGTGTAAATTCTACTTGATGCGTTTGTGCAGTGAGTGAAGAATGTGAGACTAATTTTGTGACAGTTTGTTTCATGACATGCTTTTATTTTTGGGAAATTTTTATGTATTAGTCGTCAGTAAAAAGTAAAAAGGTATTTTACCACTTCATGTGTCTTGGTTTTTCTTAATATAGTGCCTTGTAAAATATCCTATTTCACCACTTTATTATTATTATTATTATTATTATCACCTTTATTTCTTTTATTATTTTTTTGTTTGTGTAATATGCCTAATATGTGAATATGTACATATATTATATTTGGTGAAATTCAAATTCAATTTTTTTATTCAATCGTTTTGGTTGTACATAGACAAACTTAGATCATGTCAAGTAAAAAAAAAAACAAAAACAAAAAAAACACAAATAAACAGACAAAGCAAAGCACAACACAAAAATCACAGTGCACACAAATAACATAATTATAAATACATTTCAACTATATAATCTGAATTTTATACATTTATTACCATGATAAATAACTTTTAAACATACATTTTTTTATATTTATTTGAGTTAAATAGAAATCTTATGTACAGTAATATTAATTATATTAAAAATTCCTGATTATGTTTTCAGGCAATTTAGCACAAAAAAATGCTTTGACTGAATAAAATTCTTTTTCAATTAAAATTCGTTTCAATTTGTTTTTAAATGTTTTATCACTTTCAATATTTCTAAGACTGGATGGTAAAAAGTCATATATCATTGCTGATTTATACATGGCACTATTTTCAAAAAAACTTGATTTGTGAAAATAGTTATTTCTCGTATTATATGAATGCATGTCATTATTCTGAGTATAGAGACTGGAATTGGTTCTTTTGAATAATGCACACTTTAGGATATATAAACAAGGGAGAGTTAACATTTTGTTATCTTTCAAATATGATACACAGGTATCACATTTTTTTAATCTTAACATGGTTCTAAGGGCACGTTTTTGTAAAATAAATACTCTATTTAATTAACTCGCGCTACATCTCCAATTAATTACACCATATGTTAAATGCGAATAAATATAGGCATAATATATAGAGAATAAATCAATAAATTAAGGACTACACTAAATTCGCAGTTTTGTTACATCAAAACTATATTTATCAAACAATTTAATTTATTGCAATTTTATTCAAGACCTGGTTCTGCCTTGTTATTTGCTTCATATTAATTAAAGCTCATAATCTCGTATTATTGATAAAATAATAACGTAGTAAATAAACAATATAACAGTTTATTATACTGAAGTTATCTCATGTATACAAGTATAGCTAAAAAAGAAATGAATGAGACAAAAATAACTACAAATTTACATGCACGAGTGAAAAAGAAGAACAATTAAAAATACGCAACAATTGCATGACGTATAATACCACATAATGAGTGGCAATAAATGCATACTTGCATGCAGCAAGCATAAATTAAATAAAATCGTCTTTATCGAGGGCGGGATTTAGACTATTAGGCCCACTTTTCCATCCAACCCAATGAAAATACAATAAAGAGATTTTTAATTATTATTTAGTAAAAACACATAAATATACTGTTTTAATACCCTACATAGTACATACTATATGTAACATACATTCAAACACTAAAAAATATATTAATATATATAGTTATAATATAAATAATTTTTTTTAGATAATTATATTAAAACACTGCAAGATAACGATTTGTCATGTAAAAATTAATATAATAATGTCGACTCTTACACAATTTACGTTCAGATATATATATATATATATATATATATATATATATATATATAATATATATAAATTATTATTGTTATCCTTATATAATATATCCCCAGCATGCCAAAGTTGCTCCATGTAAAACGAATTAAGTATTCCTCATCAGACAACTTCAAAAGCTAGGGAGTGTTTTTGTGGGACACTACTACACTACTAAGCGTGAATTATTTCTAACGGTAAAAACCCAGCAGTGTATTTAATACAGTCCAACAATTATAATCATTATGATGTTGTTTATATTTTATATGGCAATAAATGAATGTCATGTTATCTCGTTTTAAACACCGGCTCTCTTTTGCGGATTTCCTAATTGTTGTGTATGACTATATGCCAACATCAGCTTTTGTATTTTTGTCAACTTGGCGCCTTTTATTTAGTGCGCATTACATTAATCTGATCTTATTTCCCATCATGCTTTTCTGTTTTTCAGTTAGAAGAATCATGACTATTATCTAGCCATCACGGAGTTTCTGATACTCCAGTTCTATACAAGTTATTTAAGTAATGTAACTATCTCTGCGTGTAATAAACTTGTAAATATGAACTCAAATCTTCTCATTTCAACTTAGATCTAAGAATACCTCAAGTGGCGACGAGGATAAAGGTAAAATCGAGTGAGTTTTATTTACGGCCACGAGGCTTCAGTGCACAGAGCGTATGCATACGAAACTGCGTGTACTCTCAAGTTCGTTTTCTCACTGAAAATGAACGAGTTCGAGACAACTTTTAACGACGGGACATTGGACCAGGGCGAGAGGCCTGTGGAGCAACAACAGCCCAATCCTGCGGAGCCAGGCGCCGGCTTTCTAGGAGGAGGGTTTGTACAGAATACCACTACGGTTCCGGGGGTCACAACGCCAGTCACAGGGACTCCTACCACTATGGATGCTCAACTGCAACAGGTTTTTCTTTTCTCTCCTCAGGTCGGTGAGGTACCCAAGTTAGAGTTTCAGCAGGGAACAGGTCTCCCAGCAGAAAATAAGGCAAAATGGAGACGCTTTTATACCAGGTTGCAGCATTTCTTTAACGCAAATCCTGCCATTGCCAACGATGATAAGCGTAAAGTTGGCATCCTGCTTTCCAGTGCAGGTGATGATGTCCTCGACATTGTCGAAAAGAATTGTTCCCCTTCCAACTCACTTAGCCTTACTTACCAGCAAGCCATTGAAATTCTAGAGCATTATTTTTCCCCTTTCGAGTGTGTCCTCAGCAATCGTCATCATTTCAGACAGAGGAAACAAAAACCGAACGAGTCAGTCAAGGACTTTCTGGCAGATCTCAGGCGTCTGTCAGAGCATTGCGATTTTGCAAATCTAGAAGAAGAGATTAGGGATCAGCTAGTTTCTAACTTATCAATCCCTAAACTCAAAGAAGAATTTTGGTCGGCTGACAGGGAAACTCTAACCCTGCAAGCGGTGTTTGATAGAGTTCTCGCTTTTGAATCCGCAAAAGCTAACATTGCTGAATTGCAGGTCCAACCCAGCCAAGCTGTACACCGTACCCAAGTTCCTGCCGGAGGTCATCAACAACATGGCAACCAGTCTGAGGCTTCGTCCAGCGGTCGAGGTCGCTTCGGTGGTGGAAATCGTCCTCAAAGCCGGGGTGGCAACCAGCGTCATCGGCAACATGGACAACAAGGTGGTCGTAGTCAGCCCCAGCAGCAGTACGGTCAGTCGCATCAAGGCGGATCTCAAGGTCAGTTTGGGGGAAGGACGTCATGGTGCATCGGGTGCGCAGGCAATCACGACAGGTCTCAATGTCCATACAAGGACACTGCATGTGCTTACTGCAGCATTAAAGGACATTTAGAAACAGTCTGCCGCAAGCGCAGACCTGACACTGCCAACTCTGGCTCAGCGAGGAGTCGAGGGCGAAATGCTCGTGGGGGATCCCAGTCTTACAGTCGTTCAGGGGGGTCTGCCCACTTGCTTGTCGAGGCTGCACCCACTTCCACATCTCCAAAGGCTTACACTGGTGAACAACGTTTCTTGTTCTTCACCTCTGCTTCCAAAGCTCAGCCTGCACCACCTCCTGTCTACGTTACGGTAGAGATAAACAACGTCCTGCTCAAAATGGAAGTTGACAGCGGTGCTAGTCACTCCGTAATTGGTATGCGTACCTACAAGGAACTGGTTCGCACAGTCAAGCTCATTCCTTCTGATGAGTCTCTCACTCTCTTAGCACCTGGTCTAATGAAAAACTTCATGTAGCTGGTTCAATCATTGTATCAGTCAAGCATCTATGCTTTTCATGAAACTTGACCATGCTAGTGTTGTCAGGTGATGGCCCAGCTCTCGTAGGTCGTACATGGTTTTCAGCTTTGGGCATCAAGGTTAGTGGCATCCATTCCATGTCTCATTCAACCTTGCCTTCACAGATATCTGACTTCGCTGACGTGTTCCGTGGACATGGAAAATTCACGGGCCCTCCAGCGCATATTCCATTGAAGCCAGACGCAGCTCCGGTCTTCAGTCGGTTTCGTCCTGTGCCTTTCTCCTTGGTACCAGGAGTCGACGCTGCCCTCAATGACCTACAAGACAAAGGTACGCTAGTTCCTCTCATGCATCCAGTAGCAGGGTGGGCTACGCCCATTCACTGGGTCATCAAAAAGGATGGTACGGTCCGCATCTGTGGAGATTACAGCGGAACGGTCAATCCTGCTTGTATCCAAGATGTTCACCCTCTTCCCACAGTAAAAGAGGTCCTAAGCAGACTTGCTGGGGGCAAGGTTTTTGCTAAGTTGGACATGTCGCAAGCATTTCTGCAGATGACGGTAGACGAGGAAACGTCTCATCTGCTGGCGGTCAATACACACCGAGGACTGTTCCGCATGACTCGCTTGAGTCTAGGTCTGTCCTCGTCACCTGCTATTTTTCAGCGGACAATGGAGAACCTTCTAGCTCGGATCCAAGGAGTCGTGGTGTACATCAACGACATTTTGGTATCAGCGTCAGAGGAGTCTGAACTGTGGGAGCGGCTGCGAGAAGTTCTTAGCCGCATCAAGGAGGCTGGTTTCCGTCTCCGCCCAGACAAGTGCCTGTTCAATGTTCATTCTCTTGACTATGTTGGCTACCATATTTCAGAGAATGGCATCAAGCCCACGGACGAGAAAGTCCAGGCACTGGTCGGGGCTCCTTCACCCACAAATTTGAACGAGTTGCAAACTTTTCTAGGCCTCGTCAATTACTACGACTGTTTTTTTCCTGACAAGGCAAACGTCTTTCATCCCCTGTACGAGTTGCTCAGGAAGGGAACACCATGGTCTTGGGGTCCCAAAGAAGAGGCTTGCGTCTTATACGTCAAAAAGGTTATGTCATCAGGTCAGGTTCTCGCTCACTACGACTCTACGCTACCTCTTGTGCTAGCCTGCGATACTGGTCCCCATGGAGTTGGAGCTGTGCTCTCACACATCTTTCCGGACAGGTCAGAAAGGCCGGTGGCTTACGGCTCTCGCCGTTTGCACCCAAGTGAGCGGAACTACGCTCAATTTGATCGAGAAGGCCTTGCTGTCATCTTTGGTGTTTCCAAGTTCCACTTCTACCTTTACGGCAGAAATTTCACAATCCTCATGGACAACAAGCCTCTCTTAGGAATTTTCAGGCCTGGGAAACCAATTCCTGAAGGTGTGTCTATCAGAGTGCATCGCTGGTGCATGAAGCTCAGCAACTGCAAGTACGACATCAAGCACAGACCTGGTAGGCAGCACGCTAATGCTGACTTTTTCAGTCGCCTTCCAGTCGAAAGCGACGGGACGGACCAAAACGAAGAAGCTCTCGCTGATGGCATACCTGAGCCAGGCGTTCTCTTCATAGACGAAGCATCTGAGAATCACCAGTTGACTGCGGAGGCCGTTGCTAAGGCTACAAAGTCAGACCCGGTCCTCTCACAGGTGCATGCATATTTGGTCCATGGTCGTTCAATCTCCAGTCTGCCCACAGAAGCCCAACAACTGATCAGCGGAAAGTTGAAAGAGCTCTCGATTCACCGAGGTTGCTTGTTGCGAGGCACTCGAGTCATCATTCCAGCAAAACTTCGTCCTGCTGTACTTGAGCTGCTGCATCAAGTACACCAAGGCATTGTGCGTACCAAGGGGTTAGCGCGAAGCTATGTTTGGTGGCCCAAGATCGACGATGACATCGAGTCCCTGATCAAATCTTGCTTACCTTGTGCCGAGGTCAGACCCAACCCGTCCTCCGCGCCAGTGATACCTTGGTCTATTCCGCAACGACCTTGGTCTCGCTTGCACGTGGACTTTGCAGGGCCTTTCCACGGTCACACCTTCCTTATCCTTGTCGACGCCTATTCCAAGTGGGTCGAGGCTACTGACACCAAAAGTTCTATGTCCTCCTCAACAACCATTTCCTGCTTGAGGAGTTGGTTCGCTACTCATGGCATCCCTGATGAGCTAGTCTCGGACAATGGACCTGCTTTCAGATCAGAGGAGTTCGCCGAGTTCTTGGACAAGAACCTAATCAAGCATATCAAGTCAGCTCCATACTCGCCAGCCAGTAACGGTCAAGCAGAGAGAACGGTCCAAACCATCAAGCAGAAGCTGTCTTTGATTCCTGTCAACCAGTGGGATTCAGAGTTGCCCAACGTCCTGATGATGCTCAGGGTGACACCAATTCCAGGTGATTCCGTTAGTCCCTCAGAACTTCGTTGGGGTGTGCGTATTAGGAATCTATTGGACAAGCTGCACCCTGGGTCCCTGCCCGAGGCTAATTCAAAGCGGGAGGAGAAAGCAGTTGAGGCTACGCTAGCACAGGAGAACAATTTCGTCGTGGGAGACTTGGTGTTCTATCGTTCTTATGGCTCAGGGAAGAAGTGGTTACCAGGTACGGTTTCAGCTGTGGATGGTCCTCGCAACTTTGAGATCACTCGCCCTGACGGTGAAGTTGAGCGTCGCCATCTCGATCAGCTTTCTAGGCGTCCAGGCGCAGTAGTCGCTCGCCAGCAACCTGATGCTGTGCAGCAACCCATTCCTGACACAGTTTCAGATTCTACTGACCAACCTATTTCTGACCCAGTTCCTACTGTCAGCGACCTCATTCCTAGTATTAAACCTGATACTAATGTTCCTTTTTCTGTTGAGGTGCATCCGTTGTCTAATGTGAGCACACAGGCAGTGACTGCTGGCTCAGTCAGCCCAGCAGCCGGAGGTGGCCCAAGTCCTCCGCCAGCGGCCCCTGACCCTGGGGTTGCTGCTTCGAGGTTCTACGACAAGGCGCGCGGCCAAACGAGGTAGAGGCCGTCCGAGAGGTCAACCCAAGTCATCGGCCCCAGATTCAGTCGTGGTCCCTCCAGACCGTCCTAGGGGCCGCCCCAATAAGTTGGTCCAAGCTGCGGTGCCAGTCCAGGCCCCGCCAGCTACAAGAAATCCTCTAAGGCTGAGCAAGGCACCCTCTTACCTTTCTAGTTACGTCCGCCCTTAAGGATTGTTCGGACTTGTTTTGGTACAAGACCGTTAGTATCTTGGCCCTTCTGGCTTCGGTCTTTTTAACGTAACGTGTTCTAAATTAAAGGGAGGAGGATTGTTGTGTATAACTATATGCCAACATCAGCTTTTGTATTTTTGTCAACTTGGCGCCTTTTATTTAGTGCGCATTATATTAATCTGATCTTATTTCCCATCATGCTTTTCTGTTTTTTGGTTAGAAGAATCATGACTATTATCTAGCCATCACGGAGTTTCTGATACTCCAGTTCTATACAAGTTATTTAAGTAATGTAACTATCTGATTGTTGTGTATAACTATATGCCAACACTAATCTATGCTCGTAATTAGAACCATTTAAGTCAAGATTGTAATCGACATATATTGTCACACCCGTAATCATGCAGGATATTTTATAATATAAGATAATAAGTTACGATCGAGAGTTAACGAGACACAAGCATTTGGCCGCTTCAGTGTGCTCTCGGGTATTATACAATGAAATCATTGGGGAATGCTCTTACAACTCAAATTTTAATTTAACTACAATATTATGATAGGGTACATAATTACATATTAACAATAAGTTTGACTTATGCTTCAACTTTTTGAACTCAAATTTAGGGACTCTGAAGGGATTATTAGAATAGGGGCAAAGTATGCAACCTGCGCGCAAACCTGAAAATTGTGACGTAGAAACTCCCTAATTAACACACAACAACTGCCTGATATCGTAGTTTGAGCGTCAAGGAGCGATTAGCCATAAATTTTAGTAACACGATCGAAATCAGCGTTTTTTTCTACCCTAGTATCAATGGTTTTGTCCCTAATATCAGTTTACTTTAAGAGTGATAATCGAAAATATAAATTTAGTGCAGGAAAAATTCACCTCTAGGCAGTTTCTACGTCGCGTTTTGGCGCTAACAGTGGCGTAGCCAGGATGTGTCCAAGGGGGGGGGGTCTTCAAGATAAAGACCGAGGACAGCCCACTGGGGGGTTTGGGGGGCGTAGCCCCCCAATAGCCCGTCGCAGGCGCGACTTTTTTAAGGACACGCCCCCTCTTTTAGGGTAAAATTATGAAAAAATACTATTATAGAAAATGTATGGCCTACTGCAATTTTTTAAAAATTTTATATTTTATTTTTTGTACCCCATTTTTTTAATTTCTTTTCAATACATGCACTAACGTAATAAATAAAGCTTTGAGTAAATAATTTTAGTTAAATCAAGTAATTCATCTAATAAACACTTTCATATTATTTTTATTAGTTTCATGATGCACGATTTTTTTGAAAAAAGGAGCGTACGTGGACTATTATTTTTTTCGATGAAAAGTTGCAGCAAATTTCTTATATTTGTAAATCGTAAAATATCTAGTTACTATATTTACACTATTTTTGTCATTTTCTATTTTTTGTTACTATTTATACTATATTTACACTAATTTTTCTTATAAAAAATGGACCAAATTTTAAGACGATGTACTGATGTGCGAACAAGAAAAAATATTTATATTTAAATTTTCAAAACAGGGAAATCAATTTATTACATTAAGTATAATGTATTGTACAATTAATTTTAAAAAATAAGATTTTTTTTTTAACTTCAATAATAAATTTATAGATATGTACAGTATTATACATTTTAGACAATAAAACTTCCTATTGTAAGAAGTAATATTATGTAATATACTTAATTAATAAAAAAATAATAAAATACTATTTATAATTTTAATTTTTATGCTGAACATCATGCGGGGAATTTTAATAATGAATATATTACATTTAATATAATTATATAATAATAGAGTTAGTATCATATTATTATAGTATAATTGAATAATCATAATACTTGACGCATTATAAAAAAAATTAAAGATATATTAACGATGTGTTTCGGGTACTTTCGGGGATATAAATTTTTAAAGTTTTTTTTTTAAGAAAATTTTTCATAAAATTTTACCTAAATCGTATCCGTCGAGTGCCATTTTTTTGTTATTTTTCCCTTAAAATTTACGAAGGTTCAGCTCTCAAGGGGGGGGGGGGGGGGTTATAACACCCAACCCCTCCCCCTTGTCTACGCCCCTGGGCGCTAAATTCAAAAAAGAAGGAAGATTTTTAAAAAATTCCCATGTCTCCAATTTTGAAAATTGAAACTTTTTGTTTTGGGACATTTAGTTTCAAGGCATAGAGCATCTGAAAAAAAACTAAAATAAATGTAGGAAAATTCCCCATTCGACACTCATAAATTAATGTATTCTTTGGCTCCTATCATAGCCCTCTGGACTAGTGCTGTTGAAAATTTTCGGATTTCGGATATTTTATTATCCGGATATCCGGATTTTGGAGAAATGGATATCCGGATAGTCGGATTTTCGGATATCCGGATATCCGATTATCCGTTCGAAATTTCAGATATCCGAAATCCGATCGGAGTTCGGATATCCGGAACTCCGATCGGATATTCGGATATCTGAACTCCAATCGGATATTCGGATATCCGAACTCCGATCCGATATTCGGATATCCGAACTCCGATCGGATTTCAAATATGCGAAATTTCGATCGGATATCCGGATATCCGAAAATCCAGTAATCCCATCGGAATTTCAAATATTCTACAATCCGAAACCTACATTCGAATTTCGATCGAATTTCTGAATTTCAGCTTTTGCTTTCGGATAATTTGGATATGAAATTAAGCATGACTGTAATTAGTATAATACTGTAATTCAAATATTTAGTTTTAAATAATTGTAATGTGTATTCGCAATTGCATTACATTTACAAATTTTCCACCAATAAATTTTTGTTAAATTAATTTGAATATTTTTCATGTAGAGGTAATAAGTTAATAACTCTAAAAATTAAGCAATATAAATCATCCTAAATACTTTAAATTATAAATAGTACAAATACTACAAATAGTATAATACAAATATACAAATCACAAAATACAACCTTATAAAGAATACTATATTCACATCCTGCCGATGCACTGTTTGCAAGGCTAAAAATACATTCTGAGTCATTCTGACTTCTGAAAATATTCTGAATATTATTCTGATTGGTTAACTGATATTATTCAGAATGTTATAAAAATAGGGTGCTCCACTAGCTGCAGCTAACAATGCAAAAAATATTGAAAACAGTGAAAACAGGCAGGCGCGGATCCAGGGGGGGGGCCTGGGGGGGCTGCAGCCCCCCCCCCCCCGCCGAAATTTTGGATTTAACATGTGTAATATAGGCATTTCCCCCACTCCAATTTTTTTTAACATTTGCCTTATGAAGGCAGTCCCCCCCCCCCCCCCCATGAAATTTTTTTCTGGATCCGCGCCTGAAAACACGCGCGTCTTCATATAATAAAAATATATCAGTTATAATAAGAAAATTTCTTTTATTGTAGTAGAAAAACTGTAAAACATTCAAAGTTTCAGAAATTTAGGCTCGGTTATTAGTTATTAATTAATGACAATGTACTGTACTTTATGTTTTATGTTGTTATGTTTATTTGTTTATAATTATAACTTATGGTCTTTATACTTATACTTTATACTCTTTATAGTTATACTTATACATTTTATATTTATAGTTTATAATTAGTAATATATTATGTAATATTATATATATAACATGTTATATAATTATATTATTTATAATTTATTTATTTATTTCTCTTGTGGCTGTACATAATACAACATAGAGACAAAAAAAAAACGTGTATAATATAATACAATTCAAAATCAGTTTCGGATATCCGGATATCCGAAAATTCGTAATCAGTTTCGGATATCCGAAAATTCGAAATCAGTTTCGGATATCCGGATATCCGAAAATTCGAAATCAGTTTCAGATATCCGGATATCCGAAATCAGTTTCGGATATCCGGATATCTGCGAATCCGAAAACTGTTTCGGATATCCGATTATCCGCAAATCCGAAAATTCGGATTTTCGGATATTTTCGAATCCGGATTTCGGATTTTGAAATATCCGGATATCAACAGCACTACTCTGGACGTCATCGCCAGTAAACTGACTTTTTCCTTCGCGGCTTCGCGCATGCGCAGGTGTAACAGAAGT
Organism: Siphlonurus alternatus; assembly: GCA_949825025.1. Classification (NCBI taxonomy): domain Eukaryota; kingdom Metazoa; phylum Arthropoda; class Insecta; order Ephemeroptera; family Siphlonuridae; genus Siphlonurus; species Siphlonurus alternatus. Next base: position 24,953,294 of record OX463788.1, on the reverse strand, counting down.
CGGGTTCATAAAATATTAATTAGTGTATTAATATTGGTTTTGCGTGAAAAAGAAGGTTTTTACGCAAGATTAGACTATATTAGAGTTAAACTAGTTTCATTTTTAAAACTCTAGCACACAGCGCAACTGTCGTAAACCGCGACCAAAGTGAAGTCCTCTCCCATTTGATTACACGCAAACCTGCTGCTCAGTAGGACGGATATTGAAAAGTGGGCGCGGTCAGGTCTTGGCCTTCCACCAGAGGGCTATGCTCCTATAGTCGTCTTTCTCGTACTCAAATTTAATGTTACAATGCAAAGTGGTTATGAAGAGCAGCATACCTGCATGTGTATACTGTATCTGTATATTTTAATACAGCACCATCAGGGGAGTTAAAAAGTATTGTTGATGGTTACATCGTATCGGTAACCAGGCGCGGATTTAGGGTGCAGCCCCCCCCCCCCCCGAAATTTTGAATTTAATATGAGCAATATAGGTATTTCTCCCCCACTCCAATTTTTTTTTTAACATTGACCTTATGGAGGCAGCCCCTCCCGATTTTTTTTTTCTGGATCCGCGCCTGTCGGTAACGATGTTTATTGTACGGTATCTCTTCTTACCACTCATACCTTATGATGCAAAGCGTCCTATAATTTCAGAGGACACAGCGTATTAATTATATGACGTTTCGCTTGATGCCAAAAGTCTTTTATGATGTCACCCATAAGCCATAAGGTAGTGTATAGACACTTTTTAACCCCCTTCGGTACATGCAGCGTATTATATATATTAACTGCATTTCAGCGTACAGAGAGATGGGGGGAAGGGGAGGATCGTATCTAGCGGATCTTAAAGAATAATTAACGGCGTATTATATTCCCGAGAGTTCTCCTTATTCGTATAAAAATATAATATTTTATTAAAATTGACACGGTAGTGGATCACGGTGCACAATTAATACATAATATAATATATTCAATTGCGAGTCAATATCGCTATTTCCAGGAGCGGATCCAGGAAAAAATTTCGGAGGGGGCTGCCTCCATAAGGCCAATGTTAAAAAGAAAATTTGGAGTGGGGGAAGTGCCTATATTGCCCATGTTAAATCCAAAATTTCAGGGGGGGGGGGCTGCAGCCCCCTAGTCCCCCCCCCCCTGGATCCGCGCCTGGCTATTTCAATTACATATATTCTTACCTTTTGATTCCAGTTTACTCTCGATATTATTGATCTTCTCCTGAGCAATAGTCCCCTCGTCAACTTCTTGTTCCATCATAGTCAATATTTTATTGTAAATGTCCAAGAAAAAGAGGAAAAAAATTAATTAATATTCCTGTTGAAAACAAAACTTGTCTTTATTTCTATAGACAATACGCGGCGCTCCTATAGTAATATAACTTGATTTTTTTTTTTTAATTATAATCCTCCAATACGTGTATCATGTGCATGAAGTGCCAAGTTAATTGTGGACGAGCGAAGAGACCGATGATCGAACGATGATACAACTGCGAGCTAACTTACAAGAGTTGCGACACTGAAGTGAAAGTTAATTCACTCTATACTACTACTTGACTCCTCGCGCCCTACACACACAAATGAAACGAAGATTGTACAAAGATTGCTATATATGTTCCATGTGCTTTGAGTGCCATTTCATAGATGACACTACCAATCACACACTATACACCAGAGAGAAGGCTATACACTATTATAGTGCATTAATGCCGTAATTTATATTATACCGTACATTATTTAAATAATAATAATGACGATGACTACACCCATGTGGCGTATTTCAGGATTTCATCAAGGTTATAGCTATATGTTCGTAAGTAGAAAATTATTAAATACAATAATAAAAAAATCAGATGATCCTTATATATGTTCCCTCTGTACGTATAATAAGCGTATAAGAGATAATTATTATGATGAGAGTATAAAATTGGAACACATTGGTAAGAATCTTACCACTCCGATTTTATACTCTATCATATCATCAGAGTCGATATTTTTGGGGGATATATATATATATATATATATATATATATATATATATATATATATACTACGTGGTAAAAAAAAGTTAAAATATAAACCTTTATTTTGACTATGCATGAATATCAATGCACTATAATATATTATATATATTTAAGTAGAGTGATCGAGCGATTGCATTTTTTTTAATATTTTATTTTCTAAAAATATTTTAACCTGCCCTCTATTGAGAAATGAAAACCAAAAAATTCCATTTCAAATTATAGCTTCACCACAAAAAAAAAAAATCCCAAAGTTGTTTTTTTGGAGGCCTTTAGCATGCAGCCTTTTTATGGAATAGAAAACAGCTTTTTACTCAAACTTGGTTCGAATTTAACTAAGGTACCATTTAAAAAATATCTATGTAATCTATGATGAAAAATAATTCTTTAATGGATTTTCAAATAAAATAATTTTTAATGGGTCCGCGCGATTAAAAACAAAAAAACTTGAAAGTTATGTGGGTTAATTCCCTTATTCTAATTCCCATAAGTATTTTCAAGATTTTTTTCCGAAACGGCCCCGTAAAAAAAAAAAAATAATTAAAAAACCACTAAAGAATTCATCAATTCATCATAGATCAGGCGCGCGGATTCAGAAAAAAATTTCGGAGGGGCTGCCTCCATAAGGCCAATGTTAAAAAAAAAAAAATGGAGTGGAGGAAATGCCTATATTGCCCATGTTAAATCCAAAATTTCGGGAGGGGCTGCAGCCCCCCAGCTCCCCCCTGGATCCGCGCCTGTCATAGATAACGTAGGTATTTTTTTCATTCTTTAAATGGTGTATCATATAGTTTAGACCAAGTTTGAGTAAAAGGCTGTTTTCTGTTCCATAAGGCTGAATGACATGTTTATGACGTACGTACGCGTATCACAAAAAAATTGTACAATACATTGCAGTAAAACACATTAACCTTTGCTCCCAGGTTCCCCCAAAAATTGATAATGATATTCAACATTTCAATTATTCAAATATACCGGCAGGTCCTTCAAAGGGTCTCGTAATGCCATGCAGCCTACAGGAAAGCTTGTTTGAAGGCCTCTTACCGGGGTAACCATAATGTAACAATCCTCAACGTACCTCTGCGAGCCGCGTGCAACAGCGATGTCATTGTGTCATCCAGACAGACTCAAATATTTTATTTCATATATATATATATATATATATATATACATATATTTCTTATTTATATATATATATATATATAAATAAGAAATTTTAGTTTGTAACCAAAAATCGAAATTGACACACGAATTATGGGATAATATAGTCTCTGTATAATTACATTATAATAAACTTCCACTGTATATATAAAACTTTCACCACTGTACGTATGTTGATAAAAAAAAAAACGCGCTGCTTAAATGTATTTTTGTTAAAGAATTGTTTTTACAATATATCTAGCCATAGCTATATAGCGTTCTAGAATTTCAATTAAGATCGCTTTAATCTAGCTATATATTATATGTTACATTTAATTTTTAAGTATATATGTATGTTTTTGGACCGGGCGTGTCTTACGTCTTACTATATTTCATGCAAAGTACAATGCCTTCATCGTCATGATTGTGTCTATGTTTTGAAAATGACTAATTAATAATAAAGAATTGAATTGAAGGTCTCTGATTTAATGCCCGATTTTAGGCTCAATTTTCCATTTTTCCATTTCCGAATTTAGTGAGCCCTAAATCGGGCTTTTTTGCTTTTGTGAATGCCCCTTATCATGTAAACTCAAAGTAATTAAAACAAGACTAATAATTCTAACGTATATATACGTATTCATGATGCTCCTCCCTCCCCTTGCCAGCTTGGCGCGGATCCGGGGGGGGGGGGGGGTCGCAGCCCGGGGCAGCCCCCCCCCGGCCCCCCCTGAAATGTTGGCCACTACTGACTAACATGGTCAATATAGGCATTTCCCCCACTCCAATTTTTTTTAGCATTGGCCGGGACATTGACCCTATATATATGGAGGCAGCCCCCCCCCCCCGCAATTTTTTCTGGATCCGCGCCTGCCCCTTTCATCGTCATTAAGGTAGAGATAATACGCCCAATGTTAAAAAAAATCCCATTCATAAAAATTATGAAAAAAATTTAGAATGTTCTCCTCAACATACCTTATCAGTATAGGTATACAAAAACGAGCTAGTTTTCGAGTTATATTTAATTTTTAAAGTTGACTAATTTAACATGGAGAGATGGAAATTCCATGTTAAATTAGTCAAACTTTAAAAATTAATAACTTGAAAACTAGTTCGCTTTTGTATACCTGATATTTTACCTATACTGATAAGGTATGTTTTGAGGAGAACATTCTAAATTTTTTTCATAATTTTTATGAATGGGATTTTTTTTTTAACATTGGGTGTATTATCTCTTCCTTAAATAATAAATTTATTGCTTGCTCCAACTTTTGTGATTGACTGATATTAACATCTTACTCACAATTGACTGATGTGAAGGGCTATAATAGGTTCGCTCATCAATACTTCATATCACATGTCAATGGAGTATTGACCTCAAGTTTTTTTATTGCAGAAATGGATAGAGGGTGCAAAGTTATGCTACCATGATTTTTTTCAGATTTTTTACAGCCCGTGAACTATTTTTAAAAAAATTATTGAAATTTCTTTTTGTGACATCACGAGACGCCGCTTTTTAAGAAAAAGATAGGACTTGACGCCGCGTGACGTCACAAAAAGGACTTTCAATAATTTTTTAAAAATACTTCCCGGGCTCTAAAAAATCGGAAAAAAATCAGGGTAGCATAACTTTTCACCCTCTATCCATTTCTGCAATAAAAAAGAATGAGGACAATACTCTATTAAATAAAATCATTCGCAGATCCAGAACCAAATTTCGGTGGGAGGGGCCTCTTTCTTTTAACCCCAAGGCTAAGAGTTTGAAAAACTCGAAAGCGGGGAATTTTAGTTTTTTTTTTATTTATTTTTTTTTTGCAATGCATAGATAAAATAAACGCCAAAATAACAAAACAAATTAATTTAATATCATTGTAATTCATATTTTTGAGATAAACAAATATATATTGTGGTTATATAAAAAAAAAAAAAAAAATAATAATAAAAATAAAAAAAATACGCAGTAAAACAAATAAATACAACAGATTATTAATATTTTAGTGTTAGATTCAAAATTTCAGAATACCAAAGTCGCAATAATAAATATAAATTTAGATAGTTTTAAAAACAAAATATATGTAATGAAATTGTTACATAATTATATATATATATTATTATATATATATTGCTATACATTTTTAGTTAAACCGAAACAAATACTTTTTTTATACTTTTATACTTTTAAATAAAGGAATCGTACATTTATTTATTTTTAATTTAGCATACTTTATATCATGCATCAAGTATAGGAAATTTTTATTAATAAAAGGAATAGCACAATAAATTTAATATAGGGTGGACACATGAAAAATAGTGATTTAAAATTTAAAACTAATATATAATCGAAAACAAATAATTTTTGTCAACAATTAATGACATGCGCGCACATCAAATAAAAACTTAAAATTTCATTTTTTTTTTACAATGATATATTGTACAAAACTGACTGAAAATTTACTTTTTGTGGTATGTTTGAACACGTTAAGAAATGACGTTTAAATTCACTTTTTGTTGTTGCCATAGGGAAATCTGCAATTTTAACAGCATTTTTCTATAGACTTTCAAATGTGTGTTCGAAAGAATTATAAAACAATTTATTATTATATAAGTTCTTCCGATCCACTAATATTATACTGTCATGCATGTTGTGGTTTCATTCTATTTTCCTCATGATTAGCCACTAGCTCCGACTGAAAGTTATATGGAGGATAGAGATTCAAGTGTTGATAGAGGGGACTTTGACTGTTATTCGTTCACTAAAAGAACTTTTCATCGTCCAGCGCCTTTTCTAGCTGAAGTGAAATCTGCCAAAAGGAAGCGTTGTGCATGCAAGACCCCCAAAATGCACGATTTGACGGATTTGAGTACCAGAAAAGAGCTGTATATAGTAAAAATAATTTATTCAAGCTGCCAGTGGTAACATGTTAGGGAACAGACTGTTAGGTCCTTGCCATCATCAGTGGACGAAAAAACTTGTTTTAATTAACAAGCACATACGTGTATGCATCTATAAACGCCTAAAAACGCTGCTAAAATCGCAGTCATTTCCTTATGGCGAGAGTGAAATATGTGAGTTCAAACACCAGTTTTCAATGTGTTTCAAACATGACATAAAAATGAAATTTTCAGCTTAGAACGTAAAGAATATCATTTGAAATCCTAAAAGTTTTAATTTGATGTGCATGTTGTTGTTGACAAAAATTATTTTCCAGCGATTATATTAATTTTAAATCGCTGCTTTTCATGTGTACAGTGTGTACACCCTGTATATTATATATGTTTTAAATATATAATGTTTCAAGGATATGTCTTTTAATTAGTGTACCCTGTTATGTTTCGAGATTTCACCAAAAAATGCGTTTAAAATAATTTTATTACGAAACTGTTTTCTGTTAGAAAATCAAGAATATACCTTCAATATATGTTTTATACAATCTGTGATGTATATAGCTGGAACACGGGCCGAACACCACTATATTTTGCTCATACCACCGCATACATAGGAATATATAGGGATAGGGATCATCGAACTTTCTTGGAGTAAATCGGGAGGTTTCGCCATGCATTCAAGGCTTAATCTTTTGTTACTTAAAATGCCTCGAGGCATTCAATATATCTGATTTTAGATTTTTTTTTTTTCTGGAGAACCTATATGGGAGATGGAACTTTTTGGATTTTGGTTCGATAGATTAGGAGCACTAAAACTATATTTTTATTAATAATAATTAAAAGTATAATTATATAACTAAAAAAAATTGGGGTTAATTGAGTTGGAATTGAATATATAGCTCCTATATAATATACTTTCGTACTTTGACATATATGTATATATTATATAATTTTCTGTTTTCAATTTTTTCTTTCTCTCTCTCTCTCTTTTTTTTTCTTTTTTTTTTTTTCAATATTAAGGACTAGGGCGGACTAGCAATAAAACCACAGTCATATCCATCCGGCCACATCCTACTAATAAAGATCAGCTCTCTTAATTAAAGTAGAGTGAGTGAATGCATTTTTTTTAAATATTTTTTTTTCTAAAAATAACCTGCCCTATTGAGAAATGAAAAACAAAAAAATTACATCTCAAATGACTTTACCAAAAAAATTCCCTAAGTTGGTGTTTCGGAGGCCTCTTTAACATGCAGGATTATATGGTACAGAAAACAACTCGATCTTTACTCAAACATCGTATGAACTATGCTATGGTGTCAACTGTCAATTAAAAAATACCTACGTAATCTATGATGATTCGAATTGCTTCAATGGATTTTCAAATAAATTAATTTTTTTACACAGCCGTTTTTCCGATTTTTTTTTTTTTTTTAGATTTTTATGGGTTAAATCCTATATAAGGATTTTCAATATTTTTCCGGAAAACTGGCTTCATAAAATATTATTTTATTTCAAAATCTATTATATGTATTAAGAATAATTCATCATAGATTAATTATTATAGTTACGTAGGTATTTTTTAATAGACCATCTTGCAAAAGCTATGTTGTAGCAAAAAGTAAACAAACTCGTCCACCCCAGGCGCGGATCCAGAAAAAAATTTCGAGAGGGGCTGTTTCCATAAGGCCAATGTTAAAAAAAAAAAATGGAGTGGAGGAAATGCCTATATTGCCCATGTTAAATCCAAAATTTCGGGGGGGGGGGCTGCAGCCCCCCCCAGCACCCTCCCCCCCCTGGATCCGCGCCTGGTCCACCCAGTGTATTGTTGTTGTTGCATGCGTGTTTGTATACTTGGGACCTTATGGGAAATTTACGATTTTCACACAGATTTCATGATAAGCTGTTAATGTTAATTAAGTCTGATACGGCACATAAACAAAGATATCATAAAAAATTAAAAAATATTTATTTACGATAGGATTTACATTTATTAATACTTTTTAAAATAAAATAATAAAGCTTTACGTTACAAACAGTCTTTGATATACAGTTTGCAATGACTCACGAACATATGTACCAAATATCACATTAAATGTAATGGCTTTTGTATAAATATGAACGAGGTGAACATGTAAAAATCAAGATTTTGAATAAAATTTAACAATTAAAATGTTGTAGTCTAGTGGGCTAAAAATGTAATGTTATCCATAAAGATAACATAATATATTATATAATATGACTGTATTATATTATAGGTACATCGCATTCTGTTAGCTGGGATCCCAGCTAACAGAATGCTATTATTTATTGATGTATGCACATAAATTTACAAAATAAACCTCGCAAATTTAACCTCTCAGATGTCAAAAATTCAAAGGCAAAATTTTTATTTTTAAATTTATCTCTCATCATATTGAAGTAGTAGCAACTGCAGTTATATATGAATTATAGTTACAGCTTCAAATCTTATTAGCTGTTACGGATAAACTTAACCAAGTTTATTAATATGGTCAACACACAAGAGTTGAAACGGTTAAGGGTAAGGTAACGCCACCAATGTTAAAAAAAATCCCTCGCACAAAAATTCTGAAAAAAATTTACCCCCTATCAGTAGCTAAAATATCAGGTGTACAAATTCGATATAGTTTTTGAGTTATAAATTTTTAAAGTTGACTAATTTAACATGGAAGTTTCATTTCTCCATGTTAAAGTAGTCAACTTTAAAAATTTATAACTCAAAAACTAGATCGAATTTGTATACCTGATATTTTAGCTATAGTCCAGTAAAACTAACTTAAAATCCTATGTTGACCCGGAAAAAATTATTGAAGTTTTGAAACTTTCAGGGTCGATGTAGACTAATGTTCTAGATCACATACTCAAAATCCCCCAAAATCCCCTTGGGGCATTTCCGGTTACCCTTAAAAAAATGGCGGCCAAAAAGCACTTTCTTAAAAAAATCGTAATTAAATCCCTAATTAAGCTAGGTTAAAAATTTTAGCAGATAATTAAAGCCAAGAGTTGACATTAACAGGAAAATTAAAAACATTTTAAAATTTAGAAGTTAATCGGTGTTTAATCGGTGATTAAGTAAATTTTTATCCAACGCTCGCGGATAGATTGTAAAAAAAAGAATAGAAATAATTTTTTTATGAAAAAAAGCTTCAAGTAAAAACGTAGCCTGTGTTTTTTAGTTTCCGTAACTGTCATTAAGGGTAAGGTAACGCCACCAATGTTAAAAAAAATCCCTCACACAAAAATTCTGAAAAAAATTTAAAATGTTCTCCTCTACACCCCCTATCAGTACCTAAAATATCAGGTATACCCTGCTGAAAATTCTTGAACAAGATCTTGTACAAGTCTTGAACAAGTTTTGACCAAGATCTTGAGCAATAATCTTGCCAAGATCTTGGCAAGATCTTGGCAAGATCTTGCGCAAGATCTTGGCAAGATCTTGGCAAGATCTTGACAAGATCTTGTGCAAGATCTTGGCAAGATATTTTCTTGTGGAAGATCTTGGTAAGATTATTGCTCAAGATCTTGGTCAAAACTCAAAACTTGTCCAAGACTTGCACAAGATCTTGGTCAAAACTTCTTCAAGACTTGCGCAAATTTTGCCCAAGATCTTGAGCCCAAATAATCTTATCAAGATCTTGCCAAGATCTTAGCAAGATCTTGCGCAAGATCTTGGCAAGATCTTGGTAAGATCTTGGCAAGATCTTGTGCAAGATCTTGGCAAGATATTTTCTTGTGCAAGATCCTGGTAACATTATTGGGGCTCAAGATCTTTCACAAGACTTGCAACTGATTTGTACTTGAAAAAATTTGTGTAAGTAAATGCAAGATCTTGACAAGATTTTCAAGATTTGGTTGCAAGATGTGGTACCTAGTAGAAACCTCACAGTCGTCACATACATTTATCCATCATCTGAAAAAAAATAAAGAGTTTAATTAGTTTTTTTCTGGTATGCATAGTACATAATAGTTTTCGTTATAAGTTCGGCAGTTGTCTTGCTGGTTTCCTTTCTGTGGATATTCATCATCCTGCTTCATCTCTCCGCTCAGCGCACAATGAATCCTCTCACTCTATCCATGCACGTACGCAACGGCTAGGCCTGCGGAACCTGGGGATCAAAGACATATTTAAAGGATATTCGATAAAATTAGACATGCAAGATCTTGCTCAAGACAATTGCAAAAGGTATTGTGCAAATCTTACCCAAGATCTTGCTCAAGAATTTTGAGCAGGGATGCATATTATATACAGTATATATTTAAATGCATGATTAACAATTTTTGTACTGTAAAACAAATTTAAACACTTCACTACTGTACAACGATGTTAATTTAATACATATACAACCACAATTTATTGCATTAACTTAAATGCATGCATATTATATAATATGCATACACAGTATGCATACATTGCAGTACTAGTATACATACCTTTATCAACTTTATACAAACCAAATACTGCTATGCCATTGATTTATGCACACAACAGCCAAGTTTTGTCGAACTGGTATGGTTGTCGAATCCTTGATCAGAATCCATCACATCCCGGCCATGTTTGCAAGCCGCTCAGCAAGCAGGAAGCAGGTCAAGCCATCGAAATGTCATTAAAAAAACAGACAATTTTGTGTGAGCTTAACAATATATTAAACAAAAACAACTATACATAAGTTAAAGCTTACCTGGAACTGTGTAATAACTACTAATTAGCACAAAAACACACAAAATCTTAATGTTTCTTCACCAGCTTCAATTTTCACCAACCGTCCATCTTAACTGTTATAAAAAAAACGGTCATGCGCATTGCATTTGTTTCACATCGTCCACTTGCGCAGTCCACTTGCGCAATGAAAACGCGCGCAAGATTTCTTCTTGCTCAAGTCTATTACTTGCAATGCTCAAGATAAAAAATCTTGGGGAAGAAAAAACTTTTTGAACAAGATTGTCATTTTAAACATGATGGTAACTTGTCCAAGAAATAATATTGAGATAAATATGAAAACATGTTGAAGATTTTTTCTTGCTCAAGATTAAATCTTGCGTAAGAAAAGATTTCTTGAACAAGATTGTCATTTTAATCAAGATGATAACTTCTCCAAGAAATAATACTTAGAAAAATATGAAAAATTGTGTAAGATTTTTTCTTGCTCAAGTCTATTACTTGCTCAAGATGTAAATCTTGAGTACGAAATGACTTCTTGAACAAGATTGTCATTTTAAACAAGACGGTAACTTGCCCAAGAAATAATCTTGAGATAAATATGAAAAAGTTTGTAAGATTTCTTTCTTGCTCAAGTCTATTACTTGCCCAAGATATGAAACTTGACTATGAAATGACTTCTTGAACAAGATTGTCGTTTTAAACAAGACGGTAACTTCTACAAGAAATAATCTTGAGAAAAATATGAAAACTTGTCTAAGATTTTTACTTGCTCAAGTCTATTACTTGCTCAAGATATAAATATTGCGTAAGAAATGACTTCTTGAACAAGATTGTCATTTTAAGCAAGATGATAACTTGTCCAAGAAATAATCTTGAGAAAAATATGAAAAATTGTTTAAGATTTTTTCTTGCTCAAGTCTATTACTTGCTCAAGATATAAATCTTGAGTACGAAATGACTTCTTGAACAAGATTGTCATTTTAAACAAAACGGTAACTTCTCCAAGAAATAATCTTGAGAAAAATATGATAACTTGTTTAAGATTTTTTTCTTGAGCAAGTTAATTACTTGCCAAGATGTTGTTCTTGCGTAAAAAATGACTTCTTGAACAAGATTACCATCGTGCGCAAGACGGCAACTCTAGCTCAAGAAATAATCTTGAGATAAATTCGAAAACACGAGCAAGATTTTCTATCTTGCAAAGAATATTTTCTTGCGCAAGTGAGTTTCTTGTTAAGATTGTGATCTTGCGTAAGAAATGACGTCTTGAATAAGATTATTATCTTGCTCAAGATCTTGTTGAACCAAAAATATCTTATTTTGTAATTTTTTTCACATTTTTGGCTAAAATATTATTTTTAGAAGGATAATATCCAATAATAATATTACAGACCAGCACTCAACCCTGTTGCGCCTCTTTCTTGGTCTTCTCGTGTTTACTTGGCAAGATCTTGTCAAGGTCTTGCAAAGATATGCTCAAGATTTTTGAGCAGGGTACAAATACGATCTAGTTTTTGAGTTATGAATTTTTAAAGTTGACTAATTTAACATGGGATTTCCATTTCTCCATGTTAAAGTAGTCAACTTTAAAAATTCATAACTCAAAAACTAGATCGAATTTGTATACCTGATATTTTAGCTACTGATAGGGGGTGTAGAGGAGAACATTTTAAATTTTTTTCAGAATTTTTGTGTGAGGGATTTTTTTTAACATTGGTGGCGTTACCTTACCCTTAACTTTAATTCACGTTTATATTTAACGGAGATTTGAGCGGATGAAGAAGAGCGCGCGTAGTCGCTCGGACGTTCAAACGACAATACAGCCGCCCGTTATGCATGATGCATTTAGGCTTGCGCGCTCTCCTGTCGCCGGCTTTACTTATGTCGTGCAAATATTATATGAAGTATGGGGGTAGTAAAACCCAATTTACCCCCTCCCCCCCACCCCAGAAATCTTCATAATGTGAATTAAGATTATGATATCTATATTATAGATAATGAATGCCATGTTATGGCATTTTGTAAACATTAAATTTATAATTTTTGTGGAAGGTATGACGTAGTGCGTTTGACCGGGTCTCGTCAGATCATCGAAGTCAAGCAACGCTGAGTGTGGTTACTAGTTGGATTGGTGACCATTGCATTTTCAATAGAAGTCACGTTTCTCACCGGGGTAAATCATTGCGGTTTTATTTTCACCCACCATGTGGTTCCCCTGCATGGCTTTTTACTTTTTACCTTTTACCATTGTACTTACGGTCCATTGACAAAGCGTCTTATTTTAGTTGAGGTTTCCACGTTTCCCTCAGTCGTAGGCAAGGGCTGGGATAGATTGCATGGCCAGGGCAATCCCCGCTCTGGAAGACTCCGCGAAACGTAAACTTTTTAGTTTTTAATGAGTGAACTGCTCATCAATCTTTTAAATCTTTTTCATTTGCCACATGGGCTGTTATAGAACGGAAATTTTTACTTGAATAATTAATATAATTATTAATAAATGTTATATTATTGTACCATACGAGAATTTTGCGTCAAATGCGTATGCATAATATATGTATATTATTTAATAAAATTGTCTTGAAAATTTAATTTCCATACATTGTTCTCAACTATATAAATAATGTATACCATTTTATAGTAAAATAATTTATTAGTGAAATAACATTTTGATTGATGATGAATGGGGATATATAGTACAATAATAATAATAATAATATATCATATAATAAATATGGTACATTTCTTGTAAAATTAATTTAAATATTAGGTGTTTGGCTCTTATATAATCAGTTAATCACGTAAATTATTAACGTAAAACAAATATTTTATTTATCAATTTTTATACTCTAAATTTAATTGAATGCGAGTATAGTTAAAAGTTTAAAGCCTGCAATGTATTACACCATACAATTTTGCATACAATTTTTCCTTGCAAGAAAATTTCATCTCCATATAAACAAATGGAGTTCAAATTTTCTTGTAAGGAAAAATTGTATCGTGTAATATAGGCTTAATATTCATTTAATAAATTATATTATTTATTTAACTTGATAAGTCAATTTTATTTTACATACAGTGATACGCTTACATATTGCATACAATTCTCGGAAAAGTTATCACAGGTTCTCAACAGTTAATGTATAGTAATAAAGTGTTACTTATTCCGTAATCGTTTGAGATGTGGCCTATGGGACAGCATGATATTTGATATTTAACCCACAATCTTATTTGCTGGAGATGCAGCTGAAAGAGATGACGATTTGCAATTTTGGAAGGGTTAAGAAGAGCACCTAGTTTGCTTTCCCAAAATCGTTCTAGCTTAAGCCGGTATTACACGATACAATTTTTCTAACTATTGTATCCAATTTTTCCTTACAAGAAAGCTTCAACTCCATTTGTTTGTATGGAGTTGAAATTTTCTTGCAAGGAAAAATTATATGGTGTAATACAGGCTTTAATAATTTTTCATAGGCTGCATGACATTGCCCCCCATCAGTAGGTATAATTAATGTTCACCGTGTCCGGGAGTACACTACTATCACTACCTACAACACCTCCTGTGAAGTGCAGTATATATTAATATTAACAGTCGATTCCCATTGCCACCAGAGACATAATATGTTATCATATTATGATAACCACATTTTTAGTTCTTTTTTTAATTTTAACACTTTATATAATCGTATATAATGTATAATTGGATTGATATAGTTGTCAAGAACTATGAGTGTATCGTGTATGACACTTCTTCTATAGAATAAAAATCTGCTGCATAATCAGCTTGACAATTTTGACCCCTTTATATTTATATATTAACAAATTCCTTAAGAACAATTTTCCCTGGCAATTAAAATTGAAATGTTACTCTTCATTTTGGATTCTCAATAACCATATTTTATTGTGATATTTTATTTTTTCATTAAATCTAATTACATCAAATGCATTATCATGGCACCTATATGTTATTATCGTAGAATTTTTTTTCTAGGTCTGTTCGTAAATACACAATAAAAAAACATTATATAGAGGAGGAACCATAATTATGTTCCCTCTGTAGAAAATGTTAACTCCAATAATTTCTAATTTCATTATTGATTCATGAATCGATTCTGCATTTACGAACCGACCTATTGTTACATTTCAAAAAGCATTTTAATAAATTATTATGAGGCAATAAAAATAATAAAATTTCAACATTAATGCATGATGCAATTGCTTTTAAACTGTTAATTTGTTTTATTCTTAAATAAATAAAATTCAAAATATAGCATTCCTCGTAAAGGGATGTTCATTTTTTGGGGTGGAGAAGGGGGTAAATTGGGTTTTACTACCCCCATATTTCATATAATATTTGCACGACATAAGTAAAGCCGGCGACAAGAGAGCGCGCAAGCCGAAATGCATGCATAACGGGCGGCTGTATTGTCGTTTGAACGTCCGAGCGACCACGCGCGCTCTTCTTGATCCGCTCAAATCTCCGTTAAATATAAACGTGAATTAAAGTTAATGACAGTTACGGAAACTAAAAAACACAGGCTACGTTTTTTACTTGAAGCTTTTTTTTCATAAAAAAATTATTTCTATTCTTTTTTTTACAATCTATCCGCGAGCGTTGATAAAAATTTACTTAATCACCGATTAAACACCAATTAACTTCTAAATTTTAAAATGTTTTTAATTTTCCTGTTAATGTCAACTCTTGGCTTTAATTATCTGCTAATTTTTTTAACCTAGCTTAATTAGGGATTTAATTACGAATTTTTTAAAAAGGTGCTTTTTGGCCGCCATTTTTTAAGGGTAACCGGAAATGCCCCAAGGGGATTTTGGGGGATTTTGAGTATGTGATCTAGAACATTAGTCTACATCGACCCTGAAAGTTTCAAAACTTTAATAATTTTTTCCGGGTCAAAACTTAATTTTACTGGACTACTACTGATAGGGGGTGTAGAGGAGAACATTTTGAATTTTTTTCAGAATTTTTGTGTGAGGGATTTTTTTTAACATTGGTGGCATTACCTTACCCTTAAGTAATTATATTAAACAGAATGTGGCACAGACTATATAATATTCAATTATATACATATACATGAAAAACCTTAATTAATAATGCTGTATTACAATAGCAATAATATTAATAATAATAAAAAACAAACTTCAAGTGTAACCAACATTTTTATTTTTATTTAAGATTATGTATTCCATAAATTAATAACAACAGAATTTGTGATTCAAAAAAGCAACAATAAACCATTTTTATTATCTGTTATGTAAGAAAATTAAAATTAAGATATTATTAGTCAATGCTGCTTAGTGTAACAGCATGATAATTTGAAAAAAATTGATGCAATATATAACAGAAAGCAAAACAGAAGACAGAAATATTTATATTACATTTAAGTTACCAACAAATTTTAAATAACATTAAAGTACATAAATAATAAATTAAATTCACTGATTATTATAATTAAATTCAACACAAATTTTGTTACACTTGCACTGTGGATTAAAATATAGAGTACTTGTTTCCTTTTTATAAATTAATTAATATAATAATAATAACAAACACTTTTTATCACAAAGAACATTTATGAATACACGTCTGAGGCGTAGCCAGGGAAAACAAGGGGGGAGTAGGGGGGCGAATGGAGCTTTTTATTCATTACTTTCATGAAGGAGAGGGCTGCTGGTGAGACACGCAACAACAATAATTTAATGGACTCACCTACAGTCTATACAGTTTACCTTAAACATCATCTTATTCCAGGGAAGAGGGTGGGGGGTGGGAATTGGTAGTAGTAGTAACCCTACCCTTCCCCTGGCTATGCAATTGAACAGTGTGCTTCAATTTCCTTTCACAAGCCTTTAAGTTAATTAATTCACACAAAATTTGACTTGTGACTAGATTGCTAAATCTAGAACTAACAATTCAAGTAACAAATTTATGTACAAACATTTAGGTTGCAACAGTGATGGTATCCCAACTATTGGGTTAGGAAGTTTTTCTCATGAGACGTTGGGTTTTTTGGATCTTCCAGGTTAGGGGGAAAAGAGGTGATTAACTTTTCAATCTGCTGAAGCTTATGACCCCATTAATTTTATCACTGACGATCATAGCAAAGTTTCACAATTGGTGGTGTACAGATATCACCAGAAATTGTATAAATCTGGTTCCTTTTTGTGGAGAAACCAAATAATTTGATGCAACATTTGCAATGGTACTTAATTTTTACTGGAAAAAGATTCCCCCCCCCCCTTTGTTGTGCTTGTAATAATTATAAATGCGAACATTTATTTTTTCTTTCGTTACAGGCTTTGTAATAAGTTTAATAAGGCATCTTTATTCACCAAAAGCAATAGCAAAGAAAAAACTCCAGTAAAAATTAAATTTCAAGCTTCAGAAGGATTAACTGAAAATTTAAAGAAATACGTATTGTGTACTACTATGCAAACGAGATAACAAAAAATGGCTTTGAATTTAATAATCTAAAAAGCCCTGACCAGAATTGCTTCGAAATCAGAACGTAAAAGCTCTCGACCAATCAGAAAATTCAAAATTTCTGATTACTAAAATGAGTCTTATAATTGGGATTTTTTCCGTTTCCAACAATTTTGGATGGTGCTTAAAAAATTCTTGTGATGCAAGTATTATGATCATTATAAACTATCTACAAACAGACAAAGACCCTACAGAGACCTCCGTGACATATGGCCAGGAATTTGAACAAAGGTTCGCTGTAACTGAGAGTGGCGGCGCCACCATCGATCTGAAATCTGGCATCATCGAATTTCTGCTGCACTTGACTGAGAACATATAGCACTGCTTTTCATTGATGCGCAGTACAGGCAAAGTTCGTGTGAATTTGGCTTCTGCGCACATATTATTATATATAACTTTATAAATACGAGAGTGAAAAGGAAATTTAATTCAAATACCACTGCACATAAACAGCATAAAACAACAAGGTATTTAAAGTAGCACAAAAAGTAGTTTTCATATGTGCGCAGAAGCCAAGTACACTTGAACTTTGCCTGTACTGCGCATCAATGAAAAGCAGTGCTCAATGTCCTCGGTCAAACACAGCAAAAATTTGATGATGCCAGATTTCAGATCGATGGTGGTGCCGCCACTCTCAGTTACAAGGAAACTCAGCCCAGTTTGTTCAAATTCCTGGCCATATGTCACGGAGGTCTCTGTAGGGTCTCTGATTTGCAAAATGTTTTTTTTTTTTACAGTTTTACCAAATTCATAGTTGTGTGCCTCCATTTTTATACAATAATGTAAACAAATCTTAAGGGTAAGGTAACGCCACCAATGTTAAAAAAAATCCCTCTCACAAAAATTCTGAAAAAAATTTAAAATGTTCTCCTCTACACCCCCTATCAGTAGCTAAAATATCAGGTATACAAATACGATCTAGTTTTTGAGTTATGAATTTTTAAAGTTGACCAATTTAACATGGGAGTTTCATTTCTCCATGTTAAAGTAGTCAACTTTAAAAATTTATAACTCAAAAACTAGATCGTATTTGTATACCTGATATTTTAGGTACTGATAGGGGGTATAGAGGAGAACATTTTAAATTTTTTTCAGAATTTTTGTGAGAGGGATTTTTTTTAACATTGGTGGCGTTACCTTACCCTTAAATTTCTAATAATAATAAATACATTATGGGGGTAGAAGAGGGGGGGGGGGCAGCAGTGGCGTGCGGTCCATTAATGCGTTGGATGCGGCGCATCTAGGGAAAATTTGAGCTTTCTTTAAAGAATATAAATATTTTCTTTTCAATTTCATCACGTCAAATTTCAATAAAAAAAAATAATTTATCTTTGTCTATGTGAAAATCTTCGTTTGAATTTATTGAAGCGTTTACCGCAAAAACGTAAATGAATTCGCGGTGCAATGCAAAGACGCCCTCTTGCATGAAAGCGGTAGACTCACTCAGCTTTGTTTTCCCCATGCATGAATCTACATTTCCCCTCCCACGCCCGTTTTTTCGTATAGTTTTATCATCAAAGAAAAAGCTGAGCTTTCTACCGATTTAGGAGGTGGGGGCGAGCTTCAGTCCTGGGAGGGAGTTGAGGGAGGGGAGCGACGACGATCGAGGAGCCGATGTTTTTGCCTCGTGGATTATCGTAAATTATATGCTGCCGGGGAAAAAAATATAAGATTCGAAAACTTTATCTCTTATTTTTAAAGCAAAACAAATATATAGTTTCACAATTATGAAATCCACACTAATCGCACTATAATTATTTTAAACGATTAAACTCATATATGTTCTTAAATTGACTTTACCTTTCAAAACAACAAATTATTTGAAAGAAATTACGTATCTTAGAAAATAAAATATTGATTTATCGACTGCTATCCTGATCAATCCGCGTCGCGGATCACAATTAGAATTTAATTGACTGCAGAGAATAAAATGCGTATTTTTTTTTTCACGTATTGCAGCTGTACATATATAGTCGGAATCACAATACAAAAATTATACGTATTGTTTTTAGTGAAAATAATTATATTATATATTAATTATGTGCTGATCGATCATGAATATAACTGTCATACGATCGATATAAAAAAAGTCATTACCGACAAAAAATTTAACTCGTCTTGCAAATTGATTTAAAAAATTATTTGTGATTGATTTTAGAATTGTATAAAACGTCGAAATATAATATATTTTTGTGTTATTTTTATGCTTAAAAAGTCGCCTGCCACGCCCCCTTTTTAAAAATTTTTTCGCCTGCGGCGGGCTATCCGGGGGGCTCCGCCCCCCGGACCCCCCTTTTGCTGTGTCCAGTCCCATAATTTTGCCGCCGCATTACTGCCTGCTAAACCCACCGCACGCCACTGGGGGGCAGTGGAAAATGGAAATGCCAACTTGTTTCACACGGCTGAATATGGACCATCACTGTTGCTACACATTATACCAGTTAATACAAATTGAATGCTAGTGCAAAGCATTAAAATAATTAAATAATATAACTTTTTATCTGTCTAGTATTCATTTCACTAAAGATACATAAATAATTATATACAATATATACATAACATGGAAAAAATAATTATTTAGTAATTTCTCACCAAGTAATGCAATGGTAAAACAGTTTTTTCTCTTTTCAAAAAAAAATTACCTGAGTACATAAAAATGTTAATATTTATGATAATAGGTATGATAAGAAAGGCACATTTTTTGTTAAGGCAAGCAAGGCTCTACTAGTAGTACTAGTAATTGGGGAGATACATATGCAAATAACTAGTTGAATCTGTCTATAAAACGTACTATACAGTATAGCTTTGAGCACATTTTTACAAGACTAGACAAATTTGCAAATACAGTACAGTAAAAACTCGTTATTACGCAACATGTTATTGGGTAAAACTCGACTTTGAGTAAAGGAGATTGCGGTCCCACAAAAAATAATTAGCATCAGGCGCGCATCCAGGGGTAGGGGGGGGGGGGGGGTTGCCCCCCCCCCAAAGGTCCCAAAATATAATATTGAAGGTATTACCACCCCCACCTTTTGCCCCCCTTCCCACCACAAAATTTAACATTGCGGGATAGGGCACCCCACTCCCCCAGAACCGAGGGCTGGATCCGCTCCTGATTGGCATTGTGTGCATAGGAAAATCTCGATATAAGATAATACTTGATATAAGGTAACCCAAATTTCCTGGGTCCCTTGACTTTATATAATAACAAGTTTTTACTGCATTAGCTAATTATTTGGTAAGGGAAAGAACCATTATAGTTTGGGAATGGGGAATTCTCCTACATTTATTTTTATTTTCAGATGCTCTATGCCTTGAAACTAAATGTCTCAAAACAAAAAAGTTTCAATTTTCAAAATTGGAGACATGGGAGTTTTTATAAAATTCTTCCTTCTTTTGAATTTAGCACCAAAACGTGACGTAGAAACTGCCTAGCAGGTGAATTTTTCCTGCAATAAATTTATATTTTCGATTATCACTCTTAAAGTAAACTGATATTAGGGACAAAACTATCTGATTTCGATCGTGTTACTAAAATTTATAGCCAATCACTCCTTGACGCTCAAACTATGATATCAGGCAGTTGTTGCGTGTTAACTAGGGAGTTTCTATGTCACAGTTTTCAGGTTTGCGCAAGGGTTGCATATTTTGCCCCTCATTCTAATAATCCCTTCAGAGTCCCCAAATTTGAATTAAAAAAACTTGAAACTTAAGCCAAACTTATTCTTAATATGTACCCTATCATAATATAGTAGTTAAATTAAAATTTGAGTTATAAGAGAATTCCCCATTGCAAACATCACTATATTTATCACCAAAAAGGTATAT
This sequence comes from Siphlonurus alternatus, assembly GCA_949825025.1. Taxonomy (NCBI): domain Eukaryota; kingdom Metazoa; phylum Arthropoda; class Insecta; order Ephemeroptera; family Siphlonuridae; genus Siphlonurus; species Siphlonurus alternatus. Next base: position 24,932,256 of record OX463788.1, on the reverse strand, counting down.
AATTATATATATTATATAATTATACACACACACACACACACACACACACACACACACACACACACACATATATATATATATATATATATATATATATATATATATATATATATATATATAATACATTCTTTTCTTAGGATTAAAATTGTCTTTGAACATAAAATAATAAAAAGCACCAATAATCCATTCCTATAAACAAATCTTAACTGAGCCTGTTAAGGGGTAATACTTTAACATTGCTTATATGTATTTATTATATTTGTCATGTCATGTCTTTTTTGTGTTTGTTTGAAGATTTATCACATCAGCTTAAACAAAAGAACACAACCCGAAACATGAATATTATGAAATTTCAAATTCTGATATAACAATGGACAGTAATTAATTATTTCACTGGCTTCAAGGCAGAAGATTTTCATCTTTACTTATTGGATTGCACTTCACAAATTAACAGAAAATTTAACAAACTAGTCAGATATATGAGAAACTGAGGATAAAATGAATTAAAGCGACAAATGAAAGAGATGTTACTTTTCATATTGTTGAACACATGTCATATTGTTCATATTTAAAGTTGTTTAAATAAAATAATCTACATATGTTAATGAATTTAAGTTATTAATACTTTTTTTTTTTTAATTTCAATTTAAATGTACTGTCCTCATTTATTTTAAGTTTATAAATGTATATGTATAGTATATATTCTTAAAAAAATATATAAATCAGAAGTATACTTATACATTGTCATAGTTAAAGAAGAAAGCTAACACTCCTAATCATCATCACTATCATTCCAAATCAAAGCATTGGCTCTTGATATCATTATGCGGTGGTAGATGGTACTGAGATATATGAATATGAGTAACAGTACCAACACATCATCAATTAAACCAAGCATCCCAAAGAAAGTTTCAGGTATTATATCTACTGGACAAAATAAGTAAAACACCCCACCAAAGACACAGAATATGATGCGAAGTTGAAACATGCGCAGGATGCCACGATCGGAGACGAGGTCATTCAGTAGATGGCGGACCAGCACTGGAGAGTCACGCAAAACCTGTGCCACCTGCAACAAAATCCAATAATTAAAAAAAAAACAAACAAAAAAACAATTATTGCAGACACAACACATTCATAGACAAACATATAGGGTATGAAAAACTAATAAGATGAATTTTGTTGTTAAATAAATTAATGTACTTTAGCAAATAAATTTGTAACACTCTGATTTTTTTTTAAAAAATTTCTGACAATCAATACGGATCTGCAGAAATGGTAAAATTGTTGGCAATTATTATATTATCTATTTATATCTTGGGCATCACATTCGGCATCTGATAATACCATACCATATCATGACTTTTAATGCGCTGCGTTCATTTATACAATAGAGAAAAAACAACATAAATCATTCATATCTGTTGTCCATTTACTTCATTTTAGACTCATTCAAATATAATATAAATAAATGTATTTTATCCTCTGATATTTATGTTGTTCATGCTACAGGCACATTGATTTTGGTGCTCAAAAGAGAAGGTCCAATCCACTACAATTTTGCTGAAGTTACATGCAACATTTATTAGCACTACTAAGGTAGGTAAAAATCACTTTCATAAATTATTAAAAACATGGTTTCAACTTAAGGGTAAGGTAACGCCACCAATGTTAAATTTTCCACTCTCATTTGTTCCTCCGAAAATATTTTAAAATATTCTCCTCTATGTCGTTCATTAGCTCTTAAAATATCGTCAATACAAATACGATCTAGTTTCCGAGTTACGTGTATTGAAACTAAACCCATTTATTGAACAAGCATACGCTGCATTTCAGTGACATTAGAAAAATTCTATAATCCAATCGTCCGATTTTTAAAAAAAACTAGAAACAAACTTAATGCACTAGGACAAACCTTCACAGCAAAAAAAAAACACAATTATGAGAGTGGGAGCGACGTAAATTGATAATAACTGCACGATTTTTGACACTCGCACGTCTCACACACCCCTTTTTGGTCGGCCATTAAACAACTGGCGAATGAAACAGGCTGACTAATGAACCAAAACAACGCTTATAAACCACTCACCTAAAGTAAAAACTTTCCAAAAATGTTTTATAGTAATGAAAAAAAAGTTTTATAAATAAAACAACCATATAATTACAATTTAACTCATTATTTATATATAAATTGAATATAAAACTACCGTGACTTGCGTGGTATCTTTAGAGTGGGACAATTTGAATATTGATATAGAGGCGCTGCGATCGCGGCGCAACTCTGGCGTTCCCTTTCCCTTAACAACAGGCCATGGTTTAATATCAGAATTTTGAAATGAATTCAGGTTACACAGAGTGATCACAACGTTCTTGAAAAATGTGTCCACAAATATAACTAATAAAATGAATCTAAATTTATATTTTTTGTACATCAAATTATAGCCCTGAATTCAACATTTTCAAAAATTAATTTTAAAAAATCATTCACAAGTTGAAACAAGGTAAAAAGTGCATTTTCGGGTCTCTTTTTCTTGATGTTTAAGGAACAAAATTTAATGCATCAGAACTCTACCTTGTTGAACTTTCTTTTATCCACATTACATCAAGATTTCTCCTATTTGAGCACAAAACACATGTAAACACACCTTGAGAGCTCGTCAAAAGCTATGTAAATGTAAATCTAGATTTATTTTATAGGTTTAACTTGCAGATACATTTTTAAAGAACTTTGTAATCACGTAATCACCATCTATATCACATGACTGGCAGAGAAAAATGTTGGTCTTATTAATTACAGGGTTCCGGACCGGACCGTTTCAGACCGGTCATGACCGCAAAAAAACGCCCATTTTGCTTGACCGGTCATGACCGGTCCATAAATGACAGTCAATGCTCAACCGCGACCGGTCTGACCATCGATCGCGACCGGCCGGACAGCGACCGCGACCGGTCTGACCAGGACCGCGCGCATTGAACGGTTATTTCGAACTACCGACCGCGTTCGTAAATTTAGCGGCATTGAAAAATTTAAAAGTTAATTAAAAATATTGAAACCGCTTCTTACTGAAGAACTGAAATTATGATCGGGGTCAACATAACTTTATTTGCGATCGTGTTTTTCATATAGTTATACATCATTAATATTCTTCATAAGTTAAATTTATGTTATAATATAAAATATTTATGTTACTATTAAATTATAACTACATATTATTTTTGTTGTTTCTTACTTACTTTTTTTTTAGTTCATAATAAAATTTAAAGTACATAATGAGGAATTTGCATGCGTGAATTTGACTGGCTTAATCGAAAGAGGGGGCGGAGAAATACATGTGTGAATTTTATGCGAATTTTTTTAGCACTGCAAGTATGCTCAAATGCATATTTAAAAGATGCACTTTACCTGGAGGCGATGGCGCATCACCAGTGACGTCATCGCTATGTCAGGTTCGGTTCACTATAGATATGCATACCTGTACGCACCTGCATAACAGGTAGCCAATCAAAAACAATCTAGCCAAAATTCAAAATTTCAAATGCCGGCCTAGCCTATGAGTTTTAAAACTTAAAAAATACACATTATTCCATATACGCGTACTGTAAAAACACACTGGGAGATATTTTATTTTATTTTTATTTTATTATTTCACCCAAGGTACACACAGTATTACAAGTAGTGGGGTGGGGGTAGCAAGCAAGGCACTAGAAGCACCATATCACAAGTGGCTGCTAACCTACAAATTTATAACAATGCTATAGCATAGGATGCTAGAGTCAAAAACAAACAAATTAATTAACTATTTTTAAGAATATAATAATTCTTAAGAGCAAAAAGAAACTGCTTAGCATCACTTTTCTTTACATTGCAGGGCAACTTATTCCATTCAGACACAGTCCTTATTAGAAAACCTTTTTTATACAACTCTAAACGAGCCTGTGGTGGAATAAGACTAACAACACCATCTTGCCCTCTAATTTGATGCCCATTTTTAACAGTATCAGTAATATTCAAATCCACCTGACCTGTTCTACACTTATTGAAAAATAGGAGATCAACTATCTCAAATTGTTGACTTATTGGAACAATATTTGTTATAGAACAGTCAGGCTTATGATTATTATAAATGAACTTTAAAGCCTGTTTTTCTAAAGCTTCAAACTTTTTCATGTTTGTATTAGTTGTGGGATGCCAAGCTGGAGCTGCATAGGTTATTAAAGACCGTATAAGCGTCAGATATGCTAGACGCTTAACTTTTGTGGTACAACCATAGAGGTTGCGCTTCAAAAAATACATCAATTTAGCAACCTTGCACCTCACACTTTCTACATGTATATTCCATTTTAGATTAGCAGTAACATTAACACCCAACACTTTCATTTTATCAGTATAAGTAATGACTTTGTTATCAATTGTATAATTATAAAACAAACCATCATTACTCAAAGTAATATCCATTACTGCACACTTGGATTGATTGAGAGACATGTTACTATTAATACACCAAACTGATATGTTACTTAAGTCATTTTGTAACATCTCCATGTCCTCATCACTCTTAAAAAGTTTAAACAATGTTGAATCATCAGCGTACTGAATGAAATCTGATGAAATACAGTTCAATAAATCAAACATATAAATATTGAATAATAAAGGGCCAAGGACTGACCCCTGTATAACTCCAGAGACAACATCAGTAGGTTCTGAGACAGCTCCACTATAAACCACACTTTGAGAGCGACCCCTAAGAAAATCGCACAACCATGCATGCAAGCTGCCCTCTACACCAACATTTTGTAATTTAAGTGACAGCCGTGAATGCGACACACGATCAAAGGCCTTTTCCCAGTCCAAAGATATGGCATGAATATGACCACCAGGGTTTTTATCCAACAAATTTTGCCAACTGTTAATTGAATTTGTAAGCATTGTTGTACAAGACCGACGTGGGAAAAAACCATGTTGATTTTTTGGTATTTGACTGGTCATCTGGAGATGATTAATTAACTCAATATTTATAAATTTTTCTAGAATTTTACACAAAATTGACGTGACAGATATGGGACGGTAATTCTTAGTGCATTTTTTATCACCAGATTTAAAAACTGGAGTCACAAAAGCCTTTTTCCACTCTAATGGCATTCTGCCACATGTAATAGAAGTTTTATATAAGCAACAGAGAGAGGGTGAAATTGCAATGGCACACTCCTTAAGGATTCTAGCTGGGATATCATCAGGACCTGCAGGCATATTGACCCTTAGTGATCTCAATGATTCACTCACAGAAGCAGGATCCAATTTTATATCAGATATCTTTGTAATATTCTTTTGACTTCTTGGCAAGTAATGCTCTCTCTTGTTGTCAGCTCTGAAATTATTTTTAAAGTCATTATTAAAGGCATTAGCAATATCTGATGGATCACATGACATATTGTTATCAACAACCAAAGAATTTTGACCACCATTACTTTGCATACCATGAATATATTTCCATAGATTTTTCTGGCCATCATGTCCACAACCTAATTTCCAAATATATTCTTCCTTAGCTTTTTTAATTTTATACTTTACACAGTTTCTGAATTTAATATAGTTAGCTTTAATGTCCATACTTTTTGTTTTCTTCTAATCTTTAAAAAGTTTATCTCTTTTAGAAAGCAATTTTATAATTTCTTTAGTTATCCATGGATGAGAATTTTTTCCCTTAATATTGATTTTTGGAATACATTGATCTACACACCATGTAAAAATGTTTTTCCATCTATACCATTGAACATCAACATCATTAAATTGTGTACATGGAAGATTCATAGAAATAAATAATTCAATTTGTTCCAATCAGCTCTTTTATAATTATATATTAATCTATTTTTTGAAACATTTTTATCCTTTTCAAGTGTAAGAGAGGCTAGGATAGCATAGTGGTCACTAACACCTGGTATTACACTAACATCAGAAATAAATTCAAAGTTATCACACAAAAATAAATCTAATATATTTGAAGTAGTGTCAGTCTCTCTAGTTGGAGTATAAACTAATTGATGAGGCAAAAAATTATAAAAGGCAGTAAGAAATTCATTTGCTAAAGAATTATTAGGAACCGGAGGTGTAGATAACCAGTCAATATCAAGATTGAAGTCCTCAGTTAATAAACAGGTATTGTAACGTGCATGCACGTCAGAAGCAAGACTAAGGGAATCTATCAATGACTGATTATCCTCATTAGTTGAACTAGGGGATCTGTAAGCTGAGCCAATGAGTACCTTTTTACCATTTGATATAATTTCAGCCCAAATGGCTTCCCCATTTGTTTCCAAATGAGGTAAGTAGACAGGATTCAAATAGGATTTAATAGCAAGTAAAACACCCCCAGCTCTACTAGGCCTGTCTTTTCTGAAAATTTTGTATAAATTTACATCTAATACTTCAGCAGAATCAATTTTATCAGAAAGCCAGGTCTCATTAATAGCGATAATATCAGGACACAAATATTTTAACCAAGATTGAACTGCTGGCTGTTTTTTAGGGTCTTTAAGACTCCTAGCATTAAAAGACAAGAATGATAAACAACCATTAACATTATTTATAAAAGATTTATCACAATTATCAGGTGTAGCACACCTGTCAGGTAAGAAAAAAGAATCAGACAAGAAGGGAAGACCAAAAGAGCAGGCCCAACATTGCCAACCAGATTTCCTACACCTTGCAATTTCTTGCCTTGCTAAATTTAAACATTTGGTATGATAAATTTCACTACACGTGCCACACTGAATTTTTATTTGGTTCTTTCTCCCCATTTTGTCACAGAGAACACAGCATTTAACATTAGTAATGTTGGTAGCAGGTACAGATCCTGTATTACAAGCTGTAGGATTGTTAGGATCAGGCACAGAAGGGGAGGAGGTACCTTGGTCCAAGGTGTCACTATCCTGTGAATTAACAGGTTGGGAGAGAGCATTATAAGTGTTGCAGTCTGAACACAACCAATTATCATTATTACAATTACGGATATTAACACGTGTAAGATTTAAGCATTTGGTGTGTGAAAATTGCAAGCACTTACAACACTGTAACTTTTTCTGGTTCACTTTACCAGATATACCACATAGGTCACAAATAGCATTATTTACATTATCAGGTTTTCTATGAGACATAATGTTTTGCCTATTTAACGGCTCATTCACTTCTAAAATAAAAAGCGAAATATTGAATAATAAAACACAAACAATTACAAAATATTTAAAATTCATATTTACAACAAATTAAGCAACAAGTAATTATGAAATAATTACTAAAATCAAATAGTATCAAAATGAATATGAAATAAATAAATGAAATATGTACAATGAATTAATAAATATAACATATACAACAACATAAATATGTACAATAAAATCTACAAGGCTTGACGATCAAAAGTCGGAGGACATCTGCTTGAATTTCTTCACGGGACTTTGGGCAATCGCCTGCCCGACTCTTGGCGGGACACTTGTAAGTCCGGCATCACACGTTGGTCGCGTTGCGCATAAGCTGCAGATGCTCGTCTTATGCGATTGATGTGGGGGGGACGGTGGAGCTAAGTTATCACACCGTAAAGAGGAGAGTGAAAAATGTAGAGTCACACGTCAAAACTCAAGCTCGAGTGAACATAAAATCGGAGCGCGTTGATGTCTCCGTCGCCAGTCACCCTGAAGGTAGGCAACTTGTTCAGCACCACGTCAAAATATTGGCGCCAGTTGCCAGTGACTCACGTAGTGTAGATTTTGCGCCAGAAGTGAGCGACGGAAAGCGCACTGGACGATTCCATGTCGGACGATTAAGGAGGGGTGTATTCACAAATAACGAAGATGAAATTACACGATGCAAAATAAATTGTGTTCAATTACAGCCCCAAAACCTTCTGAATAATGACGATTAAGTACTCACGCTGATGTGACGAACTTAATGTAGATTTAGAGACACGCAAATCAACTCAACAACTGGAATTACAACTGGAAGATGAAAAAATAAAACAACGTTTAACAGAAGTAAAGTTGACCGTCAGCCATTCTACAATTAATCAATTGTAGAATGTAATTAATATTACATTAATTATATTAATTAATTAATATTACAAACGTACCTTTCATCATACTTAAATAATAGAAATTGTTTCGCAAATAGTTTCATTTAATTGAAGAGAAGATATGCAATCGATGCAATATCAAGTCCTGCCACCAATTTAAATTATTGGCGCGTCATGCAGCAATCAGCCAATAAAAATGTGTAAATTTATCATACCTGACTCCTTCCGTATCTGCTGATTATCTATTGAATTATTTTATTAAACCTAAAACTGAGCCTCTTTTCTTATCTACGAAGATAGTAGGATGCCGTAGGATTCAATATTTAACTTTATTAAGACCCTTGAATCATAATTTTTTAATGTCTTTTCAACCCCCTGTTTGCTGCTGCTGAAACCAGTAACGGGAAGGATTGAAAAATAAATACAGTTTTAATTTCAACTATCTTAACACGGCTGTATGTGGTCCAGTGGAAAAGCACTTGCCTTCCATGCAAGAGGTTATGGGTTTAAATCCCCTCTGGTTTATTTTACATTTTTAGTAGCACGAAGAAGTTTATTTCATATTTTAATTCAACTCAAACGGGGTAAAACAGTTTTGTTTACACTTATTTTATCATTGTATGAAACGCTTTTTTTTTTTTTTTTTTTTTTTTTTTTGCAAAGTTTTTTAAATGCGTACTTATATGAAAAAGTGTGACTTATAATATGATTATATTGTAAGAAAAAATAAGGTTATTTTACCCCGTACGTTTGAATTAATTCTTCGTGCTACTAAAAATGTAAAATGAACCAGAGGAGATTTGAACCCATAACCTCTTGCATGGAAGGCGAGTGCTTTTCCACTGGACCACATACGGCCGTGTTTAGATAGTTGAAATTAAAACTGTATTTATTTTTCAATCCTTCCTGTTACTGGTTTCAGCAGCAGCAAACAGGGGGTTGAAAAGACATTAAAAAATTATGATTCAAGGGTCTTAATAAAGTTAAATATTGAATCCTACGGCATCCTACTATCTTCGTAGATAAGAAAAGAGGCTCAGTTTTAGGTTTAATAAAATAATTCAATAGATAATCAGCAGATACGGAAGGAGTCAGGTATGATAAATTTACACATTTTTATTGGCTGATTGCTGCATGACGCGCCAATAATTTAAATTGGTGGCAGGACTTGATATTGCATCGATTGCATATCTTCTCTTCAATTAAATGAAACTATTTGCGAAACAATTTCTATTATTTAAATATGATGAAAGGTACGTTTGTAATATTACTTATCTCCCAGTGTGTTTTTACAGTACGCGTATATGGAATAATGTGTATTTTTTAAGTTTTAAAACTCATAGGCTAGGCCGGCATTTGAAATTTTGAATTTTGGCTAGATTGTTTTTGATTGGCTACCTGTTATGCAGGTGCGTACAGGTATGCATATCTATAGTGAACCGAACCTGACATAGCGATGACGTCACTGGCGATGCGCCATCGCCTCCAGGTAAAGTGCATCTTTTAAATATGCATTTGAGCATACTTGCAGTGCTCAAAAAATTCGCATAAAATTCACACATGTATTTCTCCGCCCCCTCTTTCGATTAAGCCAATCAAATTCACGCATGCAAATTCCTCATTATATAATATAATACTTTAAAACTGATCATGAATAGCTGTTGTCTGCATGCTGGTTATTGGCGACATACTGTCGCTCGCAATGCTCAGGTATAACTAACTTGACGAGAACGAAGTACGACCGGGTCAAGTTGGACCGACGATCAAGTTGAACGGGCATGTACCAGCGTTCGTAAGTAATGTTATGAGTAACCATGCAGGATCTACCACACATCATCGTTAGCACAAGTTTACGAAAGCATAAATTAAAAAATTGAGAAAATTTATCCCGAATTCTTGATAAGTATACTTATAAAGAATAATAAGTATTGAATACTAGCTGTTAAAAGAAGGCAGCTGTAAGCCTAGTAATCTAGTATAAAATATAATTTATATAATAATATATAAAATATAATTATGCCCGAAAATCCCGATTATCCCGATAATATTATATATATGCGACCGCGGTCCATCTGACCGAAATGACCGCGTATTTTGACGCGACTGGTCATGACCGGTCCAACATGGCCGCCGTGCCCCGACCACGACCGGTCACACGACCGCTGCTACGATGAGACCGCTGGACCGGTTCAAATCTTTGACCGACGAATCAACGACCGGACCGCGGTTGACCGGACCGTTTTCACCGGCGGTCCGGAACCCTGATTAATTATAATTTTTTCAAGTTTACATTTTATTTTGTATGGTAGCTTTTTGTTAAGCTTTGTTTGTTTTGGGGATTTTTTTTCTGGAAAACCTATTTAAGATAGAATATTTTGGATTTTGGTTCTATATGGAGAAGCATTCAAATTATATTTAAAAAGTACTAAATTAATACCCGGTACTTTTGAAACTCAATACTTTTGGATTCTTTTTTTGTAGTGTGCACTTTACTTTATGCTTACCGTCCGTGGCATTCCTGAGAAGGTGCGATTGTATTGGTTCATTTCCCGTAGCAGAGCTTGTCGGCGTTCACCAACTGCGCTTGAGTTGTCTGCATTATATTCTTCTTCGGAGAATACTGCAAACATCATCGTGACGTTTTGACGACACAAAGCACACTTCATAGCGCTTAGACCAAAGTTACCGTGATGCCAGTAGTCAATCATGCAAGGACCTGTGAGCAATCTATCATTAATATTATATACAGTACACATTTAAAATAAAATACAGTACAGGAATACAGGAGGATTTTGACAGGAAGTCAAAATCAGCTTATCTTCAGGAAACAATATCATATCCTTCAGTTTGAACATGGCAACTAAATCAACACATCAAAGCTAAGTTACAGTAACATTGCACACACATTATGTACAATCCTTACCTCTGAAAAGTTCCCTAGATCTAGTGAGCAAAGTTGGTATTTCGTATCCGAAGCTTCAACGTGTATAAAGCTAGTAAGGTGAAGCTAAGTGAGCTTTTAGACCGCACGGTTGCTTGGCAGGGGCAGGGAGTGGCTGGGGCTTTGTGACATCAGCATGAGACATCAGCCAGCAGGTAAACTATTCTCCCGGCTCTAAGTAATTCTTTTTTCTTATCGATCGCAGCACTAATTTAAGCAATTTTCGCAGTTATTTAAGATTATTTTTAAAGTATACACAATAAGATATTTTTAAAAATGATAAAATAAATACCTTCCGTTCCCTTCTCTGCCAATGCAACCCGCGCGGCCAAAAAGCTCACTTACCACCACCTTATAAAATATCTATACACCTTGGAAGCTTTGAAGTTAGCTCTACTAGCAAGGCAAGCTAAGCAGAGCTAACTTCAAAGCTTCGAACACGTAGTTCCAATTTTGCTCGCTAGATCTAGGGAACTTTTTAGAGGTGAGGACTGTACATACTGTACAATACATAATATAACAAAAACTCATGTTCCCATTTAGACCATTGTCAGGCTTTTTGATTCTAGTTTCTTACCACAGAAAACATGTCCACAGTTTGTCTCCAGTCCTAGAGAAGTATTTTGCAGACAGATGGGGCAGGTTCCTCCATTATATGGCCTCACTGGAACTGCAATTTCAGCTAGAACAAATCATTACCTGTATATCAGTATACAATGGACAACCTACATGAAAATTTTTATTGCAGCAGAGTACAAATTATGCTACTTTGAAATTTTTCAGATTTTTTTGAGTCTCGGAACTATTTTTAAATAATTATTGAAAGTTCTGTAAGTTACGTTGGCATTCCTGAATCCTTAATAAAAAGGATAGGGACTAATGCCTATTGACACCGCCAGGGGGTGTGGTCGCACTTTCATTAATTATGAATTAATTATGAATTATATGACTTTAAAAAAAAGTCGTTTTGTTTCAGGGAATGGACATCAAGAAGATGTGTTTATATTTTGTTTGATTTATTTTTTGCAAAATTCGTGAAATATTGTATATACTCAAATAGGGTAATCTTACATTGTTCTAGAGTCTTAGGGAAAATTGATTATCATATTGTACTCAAAATTTTTTGTTTTCTTTAAATCATTATAATTTAAATAAGTTGAAAGAAATGTTTCAAAATGTTAATTTTTTTCTTTCTGGAAAAATATTTTGTCAATAATTTCATCTATATATTTTCTTTGAAAAAAAATTTTTTTTGTTGTAAATTAAGATTAAATTTAAAGACATAATAAGGGTCTTGAAGAATTATTCTTTTTAATAACTTGTTTCAACCAATAAGGTTATGTAAAATAACCTTGGTTGATCTATGTAACAAAATGACCAATAAAAAAAAAAAAAAAAAAAAAATTTAAAAATTGTTCTGGGTCTCAAAAAATCTGAAAAAATTCAGAGTAGCATAATTTGGTACTTTTTATTCATTTCTGCAATAAAAAATTTTCAGGCAGGTTGTCCATTATGCATATTGATGGTTTCCATAAAAAAAAACAAAAACAAAATGACTACAGTACCTTAATTATTTTATCATATTTGCTCAAAAGCGATGAACTCTGTTTATTTAGAGCCGAAATACCGTAATTGTTTTTTTAGGCATACAAAAATCTTATATACATGGACACATGGTGCAAAAATGACTACAGTACACCTATCTGACCTATCTCGGCTCATGATGAAACGATATAGTAGTTTTTCACGAAACACCATCAATATGCGTATTATTTATTGTCGTCTCAGAATGCAAGTTCAAAATGCTGCAAACCTTTTTGTACTTACGCGAATTGCATTCTGAGACGACGATATATGTATAATAGGAAAAGGGTAAAGGTAAAGAGGAGAGAAGATGGCAATACATATGAAAATATTAAACTCAGGCCTTATAACATGCACTCTCAAAAGTATGTTACGAAAAAGCTAGCACCACTGGGACTTGAACCCACATCTTTGAATTTGATCTCCACCAAGTTACTGCAAGGAGAACTATTCTAGCAATGGATAATTTGCATGACATTTTTTTATTGCAGAAATGGATAGAGGTTACCAAATTATGCTGCTCTGAATTTTTTCAGATTTTTTTGAGAGCGGGAACTATTTTTAAAAAAATTATTGAAAGTCAGTTTTATGACGTCACGGGCGTTTAGCGCCTATCCTTTTCTTAAGGACAGACTCCTCGTGACGTAATAAAATCGACTTTCAATAATTTTTTAAAAATAGTTGCCGGTCTCTAAAGAATCTGAAAAAATGCAGAGTACGTATTAGCATAACTTTGCACCCTCTATCTATTTCTGCAATAAAAAAATGTCATGCAAATTGTCCACTGCAAGTTAACTTACAGATGGCAGCGGTTTGTTGCCTATAAATGCATTACTTAAAGGTCTTATGAACCTTTGCACAATATTAAGTACACGGTTAGCTTTGCTTCAGTGTGATTCGGCTGCATAAAATTTTTTGTTTCAGCAGCACAAATATCAGAGATAATAGCCGATGAAAAGGAACCTGTGTAGTACTCACGCTCATTCAGCGGCAACAATATAGGGAAATCCTTGCAAAAGATAGGTCCACTCCCGCTGCAACCACGGCCACAATTTGACTTCTGGAATTTTGAAACTTTGCCAAGACAGTCTTGATAGTATTTTTCAAATAGCCTGAAAGATTTTTTTTGATGACATTCATACAAACCGAGTTACTGCGGTAGAAAGAGGAGCGAAAATATTGTATAGGAAAACAATGTTAAATGTTTGGCTTATCTTGCTACCGCAATAACTCAGTCTGTACACACGCCAACAAAAAAATTCTTTCAGTCTATTTGACAAATACTATCAAGACTGCCCTGATAAAGTTTCAAAATTCCAGAAGTAAAATTGTGGCCGTGGTTGCAGCGGGAGTGAACCTATCTTTTGCAGGGATTTCCCTATATTGTCGCCGCTGAATGAGCAGGAGTGACGTCACAGGTGCCTTTTCATCGGCTATTATCTCTGATATTTGTGCTACTGAAACAAAAAAATTATATGCAGCCGAATCACACTGAAGCAAAGCTAACCGTGTACTTAATACTGTGAAAAGGTTCATAAGGCCTTTAAAAGTATACAAGTGCTGTAACTTAGACTGAAGTGAAGGCTGTGGTGTAATTGGCAAATGTCTTTTCACATAGTCCGCTTCTGCTACGGAATTATACCATAGAACGCCAAAACAAATGTTGTTGATGATGCCACAGCACGCCTGCGATGATGCCACAGGACGCCTGCGTTGATTTACAGCCTGTCTACAACGCTCCATGGAAAAAGCAAACTTATCTTGATTTTGCTACGGGATTTATGTGATTTTCTGACGCAACAGCCACAGACAAATGAGAATATTTTTGCGGATTCCGTAGCAATTTTTGATTCTACGGAAGGACCTTTATGCAGTGGAGATAAAATCTAAAGATGTAAGGTTGAGTCCCAGTGGTGCTAGCTTTTTTATAAGAGCTTGGAATTTACTTTCGAGAGTGCATGTTGTGAGATGGTGTACCGGTACGCCTGAATAATTTTTTTTCCTATATTTATAATATTATACTGTACTGTATAAATAAACGGGATTAAAGACCATTTCTACTACAGGTTGTTAACAAGCAGTGAAACGAGATAAGAAAGTAACCTGCAATGGCTTTTATTCTCTTTTGATACTGTACAGTCATGGGGGAAAAACCTATGACCCTAAGGCTGAAACTACGAGCTTTCTGTTTTGCGCCTTAACAGAAATCGCAACTCCAAAGTCGCAACTTTTAACCCTGGCAGAGCCAGGCTAAGTAAGTGGAGGGGGTTTGGCTCAGTGACGTCACGGCCAATCAGAGAGGGCGTTACTGGTTTCGCGACTTCTAGAAAAAGCTCGTAGTTTAGGTTTAAAAGCTGGATGTAGTATGCATAATGGACAACTGAGGTTTAAAGGTATACACTATACAGTATGCATACAGTAAGTAATTATTATTATTGTGTTTTTTTTTTATTTTTTTTAGCAAAAATATGCACTACTGTATTAGAAACATGGAATAATACTGTATATTTATAATGTTTTTAGCACATACCATGCAGTGCTGGATATTGTAACATGCATATGCATTATTATGCAGCTGCACTTCTCACGTTATCAAGGTCATGAGATAAGAGCAAGCGCATCTCAGATGCGCTCTCTCTGTGACTCATACCTCTCGATGACCACACGTGTGACCTTCTCAATATGCAATCCTTCTAGTAAATTCGCACACGTGTGATTTAATTGTTCTGGACTTATCTAGATTATTCTCATGTGTAAAGAAGGGTGGCTCAGTACTATAAATACGAGGACTGTCAAGTCTTCCCTCTCTTGCCTTTTTACTCTTTCTCTGGCGCTAGCCTCGGGTGCCAGAGTGCAGTCATTGTTATCCGAGGAGTTATTCGAGTTGTTTTCGATATCAGTAAGACCATCAGTCAGTGATTTACTCCGAGCTAGTAACTGAGCCAGACTTCTGTGAACTACTGTTTATGTGGTAATTATTGTATTTCAGTGTTTTGCTCTTGATTTATAATAAAGTTTATGCAATCTTAAATACATGACTGTATAGTCATTTGAGTGCAATCCCTGTCAGACACCACTAGGCTAGATGTCAGTTTAATAAGACCCCCTTGGTCTAGCTAGGTAGTGTCACAACTGTGGTGGAGTCGCCGGGCACTCAATAGTATTTCAGGTTGCATACGTTAAGGGGTAATTAAATAAAATGTAAATTCAATAAAAAAAAATGTCTTCTTCTTGATTAAATTAATGTACCCCAGTGTTTTCTTAAAAAAGAAAAAAAAAAAAAAAAAAAAAAAAAAAAAAAAACATTTTTACCACTATAAAATTAGAAGGTATAGTGAAGACATGCAGCTCTCTCTCGAAAAGGTCTGCATGTCAGTGCAGCTTGGCAGTTTTGATTCAAGCAAGTTCATTCGTTAGAATAGTAAATTATAAAGAAGATGGACATAAGTTACGTTTCCTTACCAAGTTACCAACCAAAATATTTTATTCCCTTTATTACTTTTTCCTACGTATTTAGTAGCATCTTTCCATACCCAATGCTACTAAACTGAAGAGCCATCAGCCACATACTGAAGCATTCACTGATCTACGTACACGTCAAAATTAAGGAAGAACCATAAGCAAGCAGTTACGGACGACCAACGAGGAGCCGTAGAAGAGGATGAGAGTCATAGCAGCCCGCGAACATCAGCGATCGAATCCAAAAACTCAAGCTTGCCTGCGGTCCATGAAAATTTCTGAAACACCCATTTTGAGTATGTATTTTTTTATATTTTCAGAAGAAAATTATAAGAAATGAAAATTTTTAAGTTTATGATAGCATGCTTAATTTCATATATTTGTTGATGTTTTCATTTTTTTTATATGCAAAGATTTCATTTATTTATTTATTATTTATTTATTTTTTTTTTAATTTTAAGTGAATAAAGAAAGAGAGAAAAAAAATGGAGCGGCGAGAATTATCTAAGATAAAAGCAGGAACGGAGAGGAAAAAGAGTTAAAACAAATGTGAGAAAGTGATTAGAATTCTCTTTGTAAGTCGAAATATGAGGTCATTGTTAGCACGGTGTATACTTAAGTGAGCTATTATGAAACAGCTAGAGAGCTGGTATTATTATTATTAAATGTGAGAATTATTAATATAAAAGTTATAAAATTGTGCACAGAAGTAAATAAAGATAGAGGTTTTGAGTAATGTTATTAATGAGTTAAAAAAACACACGAGAATTCAGTAGAATTTATTTTAGAATTTTTGCTTGGGGTGCAAAATATTTACTTAAATGTTTCCTCATTACCGATATTGGTACTAACAATTTTAAGCGCGCTTTTCAAATTTCAAAGAGGACTTCTAGCTATAGTATTTCTTTGTGTTCAGAAGTAGACCTGAAAACATCCATTTAAGAGCCAAATTCTACACTGCAGCGCTGCAAAATTTCAATGATCATGTAAAAAGAGACAGTATTGGGGTAATATTACTTTCCATAGTAAGTGTAAAGATTTAAGAAGTAAAATGTTGCTTGTTGCAAGAACCAGTAAAATACTTTTTCTTTTTTTTATTCATAATTTTTATTTACGGCCAAAACATTAATAATTATTTTGATGTGCCGATTAACAATACGCAGTGAGTCTACTGAAAAAAACTAACAATAACCATATAGTATATGAGAGTTAAGTAGACTTAGCCATGAGCGGATGAAATTAAGCAAAGTATTCATGACGATAATCTCAATTTAATTGATGAGAGCAAGAAAATGGAGTCATTCAGTCATAGTGTAAGACTGTTAAGGAGTTATTTACAATGTAATTTTCAGTATTTAAAAATAGGAGTATACAACAATTACAGTGCTCTAGCAATGAAAAGAAAAAGAAAAAAATAAATCTTATGCTTTTCACACTATAGAAAGGATATCTCGCCGGTCTATGAAGACATTAATTTTATTTATAGGTGAACTGAGATTTTATCTGATTATAAGAGCAAGCTCATATCAGCCAGTTTCATGCCGGTAATATTTAAAAGTGTGATTTCGATGAAATTAATGAAATGTAAACTTGTTTTGTAAAAAGGCTATACTTAATTAGTTTGCATATACTGTATGTTGGGAAATTAAGAGTCTTGATGTATTTAAGGTATAA
This sequence comes from Siphlonurus alternatus, assembly GCA_949825025.1. Lineage (NCBI taxonomy): Eukaryota > Metazoa > Arthropoda > Insecta > Ephemeroptera > Siphlonuridae > Siphlonurus > Siphlonurus alternatus. The sequence continues at coordinate 24,914,535 of OX463788.1, read as the reverse complement.
GTATGCCACATGTTATAATGATGAAATTAATGCTGACATGCCCAGGATGGCAGAGAGTGTTTTGATTAAAGCCCTGGAAGAGGCAAATATAAATTAAGTTTGATAAATATGTCATAAGTAAAGATGATATGTGAATTCAAGATAGTAAGATATAGGTTTATGCAAACTTAATTGATGCCATCAGATTTTTTTTTTTCTTTTCCTGTATGGTTTACATGTACTTTTAACAACAATGTATTAATTATAAAAAACATATATTGCAGTATAAAAAGCAAATTTCGGGTCGAAATTTTAGGGAGTTGGTGGCGTGTAACATGCATGTGCATTATTATGCAGCTGCACTTCTCACGTTATCAAGGTCATGAGATAAGAGCAAGCGCATCTCAGATGCGCTCTCTCTGTGACTCATACCTCTCGATGACCACACGTGTGACCTTCTCAATATGCAATCCTTCTAGTAAATTCGCACACGTGTGATTTAATTGTTCTGGACTTATCTAGATTATTCTCATGTGTAAAGAAGGGTGGCTCAGTACTATAAATACGAGGACTGTCAAGTCTTCCCTCTCTTGTCTTTTTACTCTTTCTCTGGCGCTAGCCTCGGGTACCAGAGTGCAGTCATTGTTATCCGAGGAGTTATCCGAGTTGTTTTCGATATCAGTAAGACCATCAGTCAGTGATTTACTCCGAGCTAGTAACTGAGCCAGACTTCTGTGAACTACTGTTTATGTGGTAATTATTGTATTTCAGTGTTTTGCTCTTGGTTTATAATAAAGTTTATGCAATCTTAAATACATGACTGTATAGTCATTTGAGTGCAATCCCTGTCAGACACCACTAGGCTAGATGTCAGTTTAATAAGCCCCCCTTGGTCTAGGTAGGTAGTGTCACAATATGATGCATACAGTATGTGTGTAACTGTAATAATAACTATAACTGCAATTATGAAGATCTGATCTCTTGAAGATCTGATATCTCTTTAAGAGGATTCTAGCTTTGTGCGTTATTGATTAAGTAAAAGAATATATACCTCTTGTAGATTCATGTGTTGCAATACGGGGCTGGAGCTGTAGTGTGAAGCGCACAACTTAATTACTATGGGCAATGTGGTATTCTTTAATGCGTATGCCGCGGAGTTAATGTAGTTAACATTGATCCTAACATCCCTATATAAAGAGTAGCGGATAGTGAATCATTCGCATTCGGATTTCTCACATTCATCTCTCACTGCTCACCCTCCAATCTCACTGCTCGGACTTCTTCTTCTACACACGCCTAGACGCCACCTACATGAACCATCACCGCTATGGAAAGTGAACATACACTACGTTTACATGACGGTGTTTAATGCGTATCCGTTGACGACGGATAATGTTATTCTTATGAGGCGTCGTCAACGGATACGCATTAAACACCGTCATGTAAACGTAGTGATAGTCTCTGCAAGACTTTTTGGACTTAGCCTCGGTGATAACTGTATAACGTTACAACTACAAAGAAAGAATGTTTCAATAGAAAAGAATCAACACTAGCTGTGTTTGTAGATTTCAAAGCAGCCTTTGACACTGTCTGGAGACAAAAATTACTGCAGAAAATGAAAGAGCTGCAGGTACCAGTTTATATTCATAGATGGATAAAAAACTTCCTGAGTCAAAGATTTATAAGAGTAAAACTGAATGACAGCAAGTCCAAGTTTAGACAAACCAGCACAGGCGTCTCGCAGGGGGCTGTGACTAGTCCCTTGCTGTTCAATATACTTATTAACGACTTGCCACAACAATTAAAGAAAATAGCTGGAATACAAGTATGTATGTTTGCGGACGATGTACTTATTTGGACAACTGGAAAAGACATAAAAGAACTTAACACCATAATGAATAAGGCACTAAAAAAGCTAGCCGAATGGACGGATGAAAATGGTCTCACCATAAGTACAGAAAGAAAAAACTACCTTTGATTACTACAGCCTAAAACACAGCCTGACATAAACCTGAGTTACAAAAATATTCCACTGAAACAAGTGCAGAATCCAATACACTTGGGGGTGACTCTTGATAGAAGGTTAGGCGGAGTGACCTACATGGAAAGAAATGCAGACAAAGGGAAAAAGAGACTCTCACTAATGAAAAGGGTAGCTAGCGTCAAATGGGGAGCGGACCGTGAAACATTAGCCACAACATGTAAGAAGTATGTTAGACCTGTGCTAGAATACGGTACCGAACCTTTTATCACTGCAACAAAATCAACAACAGCAGTAGTAGATAAAGTGCAAAACCAGGCCCTCAGAATAATTAATGGGGCAGTGAGATCAACTCCTATTACATCTATGGAGATCAATGCCAACATAGAACCACTACAAGCCAGAAGAGATAAAGCAGCTATGAAATTACATGAGAAATTAATAAGATTAGAAGATCAAGACTGGAACCAATATCAACCAAGCTCAATGAAAACACAGGAAACCTTTACAGAAAAAAACTAACAAACTGAAAAAAGAATACCTTAATCCGGAAATTTTACAAAGAAAAAGAGAAATGATAGCGGAAAATTATCTTAGTGTGACGACGGTGAACGTCCATCATTGCATTACAATAGAAGGCATAAATAGTAAAAAAAACTCTCCTAGAAGAAGAACTCGGACAACTTGCAAATAAAGAAATACACCGGAAGTATCCTCTTCCAAGCTGGCTCCATATCTACACAGATGGGTCTGCAACCCCCGGAGTAGGCAACGCAGGGGCCGGTGTGTATTGCAAGTTATTTCATGAGTCTGCCCCAACAAGCAAACATGGCAGCAACTTTGACGGAGAAGTCCAAGCAATAAAAATAGCCCTACTGAAAACCAATAATCAAAACAAATACGGTAAAAAAGTCATACTCTCAGATTCAACTGCATCAATACAAGCAATAGCCTCCTCAAATTCTCAAGACCATAGAGTAAATGAATGTAAAAAACTTATACAAAAACACCAAGACAATAACATAGAAATAGTCTTACAGTGGATACCAGCTCATTGTAATATTCATGGCAATGAGCAAGCAGACTACTTAGCCAAGATGGGCAGCAAGATGACACAGCCAACAACAAGCATCTCCATTCATTCAATTCAAGCTCATATTAATAGTGCAGTGAAACAGAAAGTTGACTCAGATTGGAAAGAACAAGCAAGTATTAAAGCATGGGGAGATCTCATATTCAAATCAACCAAAACTATTTAGATGCTCAGCATTAACTGCGGAACTTGACTCGTTGCCTGGCAACATGAAGAAAGAAGAGAAGGAAGCCCTTCTCTATTGGCTTACTAGAAGTAAAATGGCTTAAACGCCAATGCGTGGGCATAAGAAAAGAAGAAGAAGACAACTACAATGAACGAGTATTAATAAATAGTTATGTCTACACTACATGTTTGTATGATTCCATATCATAGACGAGCCATCCTGCAAATCCTACAATAAGTTGATAGTATATTTATTAAGTGACTATCACTGGTGTTAGAAGTGGATTACAGATAATAGTAATATATGTGTATATAAGAGATTTAATTCTTACTATTACAAAGGTGACCGTCGTGGGATCATCATTACATACATTAATAAATAATTATTACTATTATATGTGATATTAATACAGTATGCATATATGTACAGTGCACAGCCCAGTTTTGGATTTTAGCCCTGTTTTGGTTCCAACCTGCTTTTAGGCTCCTTATAGGCAAAAAAAAAAAAAGTAAAAAAAAAAGAAAAAAAAATTGTAACTGATTAACCAAACCCTCCCTTCCATGAAAATAACAACTGCAATACAGTACCTTAATTGATATGTATTTTTTTTAAAAAAAAAAATAATAATAATAATAAAAAACGAATAAAAACAGCTAGGGTATAAAAAAATAAAATAAAAAATACGGTATTCGTTAGGGCTGTGAAATCGATCTCGATTTTCGAGTCGGATCGAGCCAAAAATTTCGGGATCTCGATTTTATTGTGTACCGAAAACCGAGTTTTTCGAGTTTCGAGCCGAAATCGAGCTTTTCGACATTCGAACCGAAATCGAGATTCTCGAGATTCGAACCAAATCTGAGCTTTTCGGGTATTGGGCCGTTGCTTGAATTGTTAATTTATTTTTACTATGTAAATTCAGAAAAAATATATTTTATATACTTCATTACCATTATACGCTATAGGTACTGCACATGTTTTCACTTAATGGAAGTTTTAGTTGAATATTCTCTTATACATATATACGTTATTTAACTTGTGTTGTGGGGTTGTTGACCTAGTAAAAATACTACCTGGAGGGTCCAACACCGATGGACAGACACGCAGGGAGGAAGTAGCGGTATTTAAGGTTGATTGACATTTAAAAATGTAAATAAAGAGCTTTGCTTTAAAATTTTTATTCAATACAAAAATGAACGCGTCCCTTAATTTTCTGCCAATGTTAAGTTCTTTCTTGGAAATCCTTTATCACACTGCGATTGACACATGCAAGGACACAAGCAGGTAACATGCTCAAGAAGTTAGCATGAGAATGAGGTATTTATAAAAAATATATATTTTTCTATCTCGACTTATTCTTAAAACTTCTTCACACGACTTAGTTATAACAATACTGTGTTTAACTTTGAATGCTTCAATGTTTACCCTAATAGCAGAACTAATATAGCATCGCTAACATATTGGAAAAAAATAAAATAAAAAATTTAAGAATATATAAAATTGTTTGACTATGAAGTAGGCGTTATTCAGAGGGTTTAATATAGTTAATTCAATTGACAATTCATAACTTAAGGTCCTCAATTAAACAGAAAAAAAAAATCTTGTAGTTCCGCTGTGTTTTTTTGTGTTTTTTTTTCTACTAAATTATAGCACACAAATTGAAAGAAAACGAAAATTAAAAATTTAAAAAACATTTCTCCTTAGTTTGTTATGATTAATTTGCGTATTTATGGATTCTACAAAGATTATTGCAGTTATCTATAAAGCAAAAAATAATATTTTCGAGCTTTGACTCGATTTTGAGCCATTTCAAGATTTGGCTCGATTTTTGAGCTTGGCTCGATTTTCGAACTTGGTTCGATTTTCGAGCTTGGCTCGATTTTCGAGCTTCGGCTCGAAATATCGGGTTTCGAGCCAACTCGAGCTTTTTTTTTCGAGATCGAGCTGAAAATTTTTCGAGTTTTCTACAGCCCTAGTATTCGTTTATTTGTTATAAAATGTCACAAAACGTTTAAATAACATGTCAAATCCAAAACCGGCACTTTTTCAAAAATCATTGCCTCCGCACAAAAAATTTTTTTACTCAAAGAGATGCTCTGATATGGAGCTAAATTTATGATAAACTTAACTGCTGTACATTCTATTAAACATGCTTATAACTTTTTTTAAATTTTCTTAAGACATTTTTCACTTTTAACAATTTTTATCTGCCATATTTAGGGTTCTTAAAATTTTGAAAAAATTATTTACATGTTTAATAAAATGTAGCAATTGAGTATATCATAATTTCAGTTCCAAATCCGAGCATCTCTTTGAGTAAAAAAAAAATTTGTGTGGAGGAACATGAACAAAAAATGTTCCAGTATTGGTCCAGGCCTGCTTTTGGACTCCTTATAGCCAAAAAAGGAAAAAAATAAAATTGTAACCCATTAACCAAATCAGCCTTTTCATAAAAATAACAACTGCAATATCGTGATATTTTCTTTTACTACAGTAGTTAAAGAGGAGTCAGCGAGTTGAGTGCACAGTGCATGACGGGAATGACGTCACGCACTATATATGTGCATACGAAAAAGTTACGTCGGCTACTCAAAAGCTGCGCAGTAGAAACTTATGCAAGTTGCGCAATACGAGCATCTGCTGAAGTTATATAGTGTTGTTGATCCCGTTGATCCAGTCAGCTGTTAACCCGTAGACCGCAACATTTGAAATGAAAATTTGCCTCGGATTTTGGTATTGTATCAGAATTTTCTCAAAATTTTTATGAAGGGCTAATAAAGGTTATGACACTTTCTGATTCACCATAATATGTTCTATCTTAGAATATTTTTTAAACACATTTTACGGGAGATTGCGAAAGAAATTAAAGTTCGAATAAAAAAGAAGCCACGTTTTTCGAGCGTTAGCATGGAGTAGATGGACGAAGTCATCGACTTTTAGACCCAAATGCTCAGAATTTTTACGAAGGACGGTCTCAACTGATTTCAGATACTTATTTATGGTGCTCCAAAGTAACTTTTTACATGCAAGAGAATGAGCTTTACCATCGGTCAATTTTTCGCTCACTCTACTTGAAGAAAAAATAAAACGAACCATTTGTTAAAAAACCTGTTTAAATTCGTTTTTTATTTTTTTTGAACCATTAAAAAAATTATCAATGATATCAGTTGTTATTTTTATGGAAGGGAGGGTTTGGTTAATCAGTTAAAATTTTCTTTTTTTTTTTTACTTTCTTTGCCTATAATAAGGAGCCTAAAAGCAGGTCGGAACAAACAGTGCTAAAATCCAAAACTGGTCTGTGCACTGTACTTGTGATCAAAATAGAACACAGAAAACCGGTATGCATACATATCATATGTATGCCTACTGTAAATATGTACACACTCCAGCCCTCAGCGTTTCTACCCCCGTTGGTGTTATGATTATATGCATACTCTGATGTATGTATTTTACACAATACTATATCATATATTTGCATATTATATGCATACTTTGCATATATGCATGAATCATACATACCTTCTTCTGTGTTGCCGAACCATCTTACAAACCAAGCGCGAAGCAAGTTCCGAGCATCAGCAATATGCATAAACATGAACACCAACATGCAAATTATAAAAGAAACGATAGCAAACAGGACTTCGTCGCCTATCCCTTCTAGCATAGGCATTTTCGGCTCTGACATTATTGTATGCATAGTCTCCATATTATATTATAGTATGATATGATATAAAATCAATGTGAAGATTCTAGTGATACGAAATGTTTATGCATAAATTAAAATGTTCAGTCATATATATCATACAGTTAAACTTCTGGTTAAAAATACATGCAAAAAAATTGTTCTTTTTCACTTCTGCTGCAATAAATGAAATAACCAAATGAAGTAATGAACTGCAGATTCGGAAGATTCAACACTCGAACCGTCGCTCAAACACTGCTGCTAGTATGCATCTATGCATACAGTACGTGCATAATATATGCAATTACTGCTGGATTCAGGATTCAACCTCTTGGATTCAACTTCAGGTTACTTTTTGAACACTTGGACCGGAGAGACTTTTTTTGGACTGCTTGCTGCTTGGACGCTTGACTTGGACAAAAGATTTCGTAAATTTCGTTAATATTTTGTTTGTTTAAAACAATAGAGCAGCTAAGACTGCTAAGAGCTATAGAGATTTATTAAAGCCAAGGTGGCTGTATAGTAAGGTGGGGACACGGAGCTGCTGCCCCCTCGCGGCCAGTGAGGAACTACAAAAAAACAGTTGAGGATCGCTTTTTTGGATCCAATTTCATCCGCGAAAAATTCAAACGATGGAACTGGAAAAGCCATCAAAAGTCGTATTTACAGTATAACTGTGGGTAAAATTGTGATAGAAATAAACTCTATGTTAAATTCTGAAGAAGATAGACTCATTTTAAAAGAATTTTAATGGTTCATCGGCCCGATGTTCATGGATTTCTATTACACCGTTTGAATTTTTCGCGGATGAAATTGGATCCAAAAACGCGATCCTCAACTGTTTTTTTGTAGTTCCTCACTGGCCGCGAGGGGGCAGCAGCTCCGTGTCCCCACCTTACTATCCAGCCACCTTGATTAAAGCCAACCTTGCTGCTGCCCCCTACACGAAGCGTTCAGGGTAGAAGACGGTATTCCACCGCCGCCCGCTGCGTATGCGCAGTAAGTATTTTTGCTTCAAATTCGCGCTAGTTTTTATGAATATTTTTTGAAGCGGCTTGGAGTGCCTTGGAGTATTATAATATAATAATATTAATATATATAATTTATAATAATCAAGAGCTTTATATAGCTCGATAGCTGAGTCAATTCAATTCGTTTCTTCAAACAACTGGCTGTACATTGCAGGTACAACATAGCATACGTGGATTGCATCGATAGTCGACATATAATATATATATTTTTCATTATGACAAAATTTATTCTAATTATCAAATATATCCTATCTTCGATCTTTTACGTTTTACGTGTACGTTATATCATAACTCATAATTATTAAAAAATAATTAATTATTATTAATAATTATTAAATTAATTGCAAAAAAGCAAAAAATAATAAATTGTAAATAAAATAAATTGGAAGCATATATATATATATATGCAGCTAGCTAATATAATTGGGTGCGCAGCATATAATATAATATATATTATAATAGTCTGGGCTAATTCACTCAAAATGTGAATAATCAATGCAATATAATATATGTTTTATATATTATATATATATATTGATTATTATTCATTATATTATCATTTTTAAAGCGGGAACAAATAATATACATATTTGGTACAATAACAGTATATATATATTATAATATATATATAAATATATATTATATATATATACAGTCAGGGCTAGAAATGGTGTTCCGATCGTACGCTAAATTTTCGGCGGGAGGACTTTCAGCTACAAAGTTGAAATTTGGCTACATGATAAAAAGCCAAGGGTTGTAAACTTTTTTACATGTGTTAGATTTTTTTTTAAATCACTCTTTCATGCCTTTTTAGGGGTGGATTCACGATTTGCATTACTTCCTTATGGGATTTCCATATATGTTAAATTAAGTTGATAGAAAAATTTTGTCCGATAAAAACCAAATTTTATTTCTAGAGGGTTCAAAACACGTTGAATCTATAAATGGTGTAATTTAAAATCTGATAAAAACAACCACTAACGAGATATAGACCCTTTATACGTTAAAAAATAATTTCATCCTAATTTTGACATTATATATATACCATTAAAACGAGGTATTTTTTTTACCCCAGAAAACACCTTTGAATTTTTTAAATCTGAGTTAGTTAAGGATTTAATTTTTAGGGATTGGTATTTATACACCTATTGTTGGAATCCTTAACTAACTCCGATTTAAAAAATTCAAATGTGTTTTCTGGGGTAAAAAAATTAGCTCGTTTTAATAAAGGTAATGTCAAAATTAGGATGAAATTATTTTTTAACGTAATTTAAGGGTTGATATCTCGTTTGGAGTTGTTTTATCACATTTTAAATTACACCATTAGATTCAACGTGTTTTGAAACGTGTTTTGCAAACTTTCATTCAATTATTAAATATGGAATTATTTGCTGGGGAAATATAGTACAACAGCTCATAGAGTATTTGTATTGCAAAAAAAATAATAAGGTCAATATGTTTTGCTAAAAGATCTGCCTCATGCTTACCTTAAATTTATTTAAAAAATTAAATTTGCTACCACTCCCATGTATTTATATTTTGGAATGTGTAATGAATGTTAAAAAAAAATATGTCACTATATAAGCAACATGAAGTTACACATGAGCATATATAATACAAGAAATGTTAAAAATAATATTCCCTCAATGTGGTGTAGACTTGAGATGTATAAAAGTGGCCCCTTTTTGAGCTGCCTTAATCTTTATAATAAGCTCCCTCTCTCAGTGAAGTGTATAAAAAATATTAGTGATTTTAAAATAAATGTGAAAAATCTGCTACAAGATATGTGTTTTTACAGGTTAAAGCATATTATGACTGTGATTTTGTTTAATAAGTGAGAAGAAAATTAATGACATGGACTGATTCTTTCATTATGAACATTTTCTAACACTGCTTTTTATTGACTTGTCCTATAAACCTCAACAAATGTTATTGTATATTATGACACTTTGATTGTAGGAAAAAATGGAAATAAAAATATATTGAATTGAATTGAATTGAACCCTCTAGAAATAAAATTTGGTTTTGATCGGACAAAATTTTTCTATCAACTTAATTTAACATGGAAATCCCATAAGGAAGTAATGCAAATCGTGAATCCGCCCCTAAAGAGGCATGAAAGAGTGATTTTAAAAAAATTCTAACACATGTAAAAAAACTTACAACCCTTGGCTTTTTATCATGTATATATGCCAAATTTCAACTTTGTAGCTGAAAGTCCTCCCGCCGAAAATTTAGCGTACGATCGGAACACCATTTCTGGCCCTGACTGTATATATATATAATATATATATTTATATATATATTATATATATATTTTTGTACCTAATATGTATATTATTTGTTCCCGCTTTAAAAATGATTAATATAATGAATAATAATCAATATATATAATATATAAAACATATATTATATTGCATTGATTATTCACATTTTGAGTGAATTATCCCAGACTATTATAATATATATTATATTATATGCTGCGCACCCAATTATATTAGCTAGCTGCATATATATATATATATATATATATATATATATATATATATATATATATATATATATATATGTGCTTCCAATTTATTTTATTTACAATTTATTATTTTTTGCTTTTTTGCAATAATTTAATAATTATTAATAAATTTTTTAATAATTATGAGTTATGATATAACGTACACGTAAAACGTAAAAGATCGAAGATAGGATATATTTGATAATTAGAATAAATTTTGTCATAATGAAACAGATATATATATATATTATATATGTCGACTATATATATCGATGCAATCCACGTAATCTATGTTGTACCTGCAATGTACAGCCAGTTGTTTGAAGAAACGAATTGAATTGACTCAGCTATCGAGCTATATAAAAGCTCTTGATAATTATAAATTATATATATTAATATTAAATATTATTATATAATACTCCAAGGCACTCCAAGCCGCTTCAAAAAATATTCATAAAAACTAGCGCGAATTTGAAGCAAAAATACTTACTGCGCATGCGCAGCGGGCGGCGGTGGAATACCGTCTTCTACCCTGAACGCCCCTACTGACGGCTACTGATGACGTGATGACTGATGATTTTGATGATACTCGGCTCTGCAGCTGATGTCAGCCACAGACAGTGTCACCGTGCATAACTTAGCTCCAAATCACCTCCACGCCAGCTCCAAAGATTTGTGACGTCACGGAAAAGTACAACCAGAGCGTACTTGAGTAGGAGGCCAAAACCCAGCCGGCGCGATCGTCATCTGTCGAGACATTAGCCGTCCGGAATTTAAAAAAATAACATGCAATGTAATCGGGAGGACATATTTTTTTTTAAATATTTACTTGATATTAATGAAGGTGTCTTGTAGTGCGATAATACTTCAATGTAGTCTCCCGTTTGCTAATTATTTTATTTAGTTCATAAATATCATACTTCTTGAGAAATAAGACGGTAAAGTTAGGGCGGGAACTTGGTTCTATCTTCCAAGCTTTAGTAAAATGTATCATGACGTCACGAAATATTGAAATTACAAAAGTACTTGAATCAACTTTCATACATTATTTTCGATGTAGTAAATAACTTTACTTGATATATACAAAGTATAGAAAATGCAATTAAGTAAAGTGAAAGTCACTCGCTATGACCCTAGTCGAAAAATAAAGGCAGTAGTCAAGTGGTGACTACTGCTAAGTGGTAATTTGAGCAGTGGTCAAGTAGTCACTGCCCAAGTGGTCGCAAGTAGTCACCAGTAGTCACTTTCAAGTAGTCACCAGTAGTCACTTTCAAGTAGTCACCAGTAGTCACTTTCAAGTAGTCACCAGTAGTCACTTTCAAGTAGTCACCAGTAGTCACTTTCAAGTAGTCACCAGTAGTCGATTTCAAGTGGTCAAATTAAACGGTTTTTTAGTATTTTCTCGCGATATATCCGTCTATCATCACGATGCAGTTTTTTCCCGTTTAAGCCAACAGATAGATAAATTATAACTGGAACAAGTAAAGAAATTATTCTTTCACATTTTTAACTTGAATTATTAAAATGTAATTATAATACTTTGTAATAATTCAAGATAAAAACGTGACAAACAAATAGGACGAGAAACATCTATAATATACATACCAATTTTACGCTCCATGCAATAAAAACATTTAATTTTTTTTTAAAACTTTTTTTAAAAAAAAAACTTTTTAAAACATTTACTTTATTAAATTATTCCTAACTTATTAATTTTAATTTAATTTCCTAAGTATTTTTTTAATTTTTTACAGCAAAATGAAAGAATAATATTTTTTAATTCATACTTTATAAATATATAATAAAAAAAATATATATGAAAAAAAAACACGTTGATTATTAAAGATTTATAATTATTAATATAATAAATAAAATACATAATAAAAAATGAACATCTTTGAAGAATAATTACCAACGGCTTTCATCTCGGCGTCTTTTTTATCAAGTTCCAAGAGCCGATAAACATTGACTGTTTAAGGCTACCTAGAACAAATAATTTGACACAAAGTAACGAGAATTTTAATAAATAACATTTCATAATACGTTTTAGGTACTGAAAAGGTACTTATCTGATGTAAAACTGCTTGAAAAACAAATTGTTCCGGGAGCTCTGCACACACAACCCCGTCTCACATGTGTTTAGTGCCACCATTTTAGATAATTTTCTTCATCACGAGAACCCCGTACAATTACTACTTGGTAAGTGATCACTTTCTTAAGTAGTCAGAATTTTGTGACAACTAATTAAGTAGTCAAATGCTAAGTGGTCATGATGTTTCGACTACTTGCATAAGTAGTCACAAAATTCTGACTACTTACCAAGTGATCAAGATTTTATGAACACTGAGCGCCGACTACTTGCATAAGTAGTCACAAAAATCTGACTATAACTTACGAAGTGGTCGAGATTTTATGAACACTGAACGCCGACTACTTGCATAAGTAGTCACAAAATTCTGACTACTTACCAAGTGGTCGAAATTTTATGAACACTGAGCGCCGACTACTTGCATAAGTAGTCACAAAATTCTGACTACTTACCAAGTGGTCGAGATTTTATGAACACTGAACGCCGACTACTTGCATAAGTAGTCACAAAATTCTGACTACTTACCAAGTGGTCGAAATTTTATGAACACTGAGCGCGGACTACTTGCATAAGTACTCAAGTAAAAAAATTGTATAGGAATAGTATGTGAAATAATATGGGATATTGTATGGGCATACCCACACTGTTCTTATACCAAAAGTATGTGCATAAAGTATGGGGAAAATGACCGATTTTCCTATACTTATGCCTACACTCTTCTCCTACACTTGTGCCTATACTTTTGCACACACCATGGTACTATAATGGTACCCATACTTCTGCCCACACCAAATAATGGTATAGGCAAAAGTATGGGTAGAAAACTTATTTCCACTATCCTGTACTCTAATTAAATAAAAATTGCACAATTATTTTATTTTTATTAATTAAAATTTATTGGTTCATCAAAAAGGTACAATTAAACAACATATAAACAAAACAGATAACATAGTAAAATTAATCAACATAATTCCAATATAGAAATAAAATTGTCAGTAAAAACAAATATTATAATTTATTATATTATGAAGAAAAACATCATTTTTAATAAACAATACTTTATTTCTTATATTTCCTTCTAAGCATAATACAATAATCGGTAGAAACTACAGGTTCTGGGTAGACTCCCGGCAGCTTGGCTCTGATGATTCCAACGGAAGAGGTTTGCCATACCATATCCACAATTAATCTGTAATGACAAACATTACGTTAAAAAACATGAAATAAAATTACACAAAGTTACGTCCGATAATTTATTTTGACGTAAATCAAACAATAAACATATGTGTTCTATAATGCAGCTACGAGTCAGTACTTGACCAAGAATTAGCCTCAGGGACACATTTCTACCATAACAAACTGAGGACACAATTTAGTTTTGTGCGGTAATAGTATTTGTTACAAGGCAGCCATCTTGGTTCATGATGTAGCGACGACTCCCGAGTCAGAAGTTGACCAAAAAACAGTCTCCGGGAGACATTGCCATGATAACGTGCTGAAAATACAAGTCAGTTTGTGTCTGGTAGCAGGTTACTTTAAATGGCAGCCATTTTGTTTACAAAATTCAACGATGAGTCAATACTTGACCAACTAACAAATTCAGAGATACATTGCCATGATAATGTACTAAAAATACAAGCAAGTTTGTGTCTGGTAGCAGTTTACTTTAAATGGCAGCCATGTTGGTTTTATAATGTAGCGACTAGTCAGTACGTAACAAAGAAACTGCCTCCGAGACACTTTGCCATCATAACGTACTAAAATGCAAGTGAGTTTGTGTCTAGTTGAAGGTTAAGCTGAATGGCAGCCATCTTGTCTAAATTTAATAGCGACTAGTCAGTACGTAACAAAGAAACTGCCTCCGAGACACTTTGCCATCATAACATACTGAAATGCAAGTTAGTTTGTGTCTAGATGAAGGTTGAGCTAAATGGCAGCCATTTTGGTTAAAATTAGTAGCGATCAGTACGTATCAAAGAAACTGCCTCCGAGACACTTTGCCATCATAACGTACTGAAATGGAAGTGAGTTTGCGTCTAGTTGAAAGTTCCGCTAAATGGCAGCCATCTTGTTAAATTTAGTAGCGACAAGTCAGTACGTATCAAAGAAACTGCCTCCGAGACACTTTGCCATCATAACGTACTGAAATGCAAGTGAGTTTGTGTCAAGTTGAAGGTTCCGCTAAATGGCAGCCATCTTGTCTAAATTTAGTAGCGATTAGTCAGTACGTAACAAAGAAACTGCCTCCGAGACACTTTGCCATCATAACGTACTGAAATGGAAGTTAGTTTGTGTCTAGATGAAGGTTGAGCTAAATGGCAGCTATTTTGTTTAAAATTAGTAGCGACTAGTCAGTATGTAACAAAAAAACTGCCTCCGAGACGCTTTGCCATCATAACGTACTGAAATGGAAGTGAGTTTGTGTCTAGTTGAAAGTTCCGCTAAATGGCAGCCATCTTGTCTGAATTTAGTAGCGACTAGTCAGTATGTAACAAAGAAACAGCCTCCGAGATATTTTGCCATAATAACGTACTGAAATGTAAGTTAGTTTGTGTCTAGATGAAGGTTGAGCTAAATGGCAGCCATTTTGGTTAAAATTAGTAGCGACTAGTCAGTACGTAACAAAGAAACTGCCTCCGAGACACTTTGCCATCATAACGTACTGAAATGGAAGTGAGTTTGTGTCTAGTTGAAAGTTCTGCTAAATGGCAGCCATCTTGTTAAATTTAGTAGCGACAAGTCAGTACGTAACAGAGGAAGAGCCTCCGAGACACTTTGTTATCATAACGTACTGAAATGCAAGTGTGTTTGTGTCTAGTTGAAAGTTCCGCTAAATGGCAGCCATCTTGTCTAAATTTAGTAGCGATTAGTCAGTACGTAACAAAGAAACTGCCTCCGAGACACTTTGCCATCATAACGTACTGAAATGCAAGTTAGTTTGTGTCTAGATGAAGGTTGAGCGAAATGGCAGCCATTTTGGTTAAAATTAGTAGCGACTAGTCAGAACGTAACAAAGAAACTGCCTCCGAGACACTTTGCCATCATAACGTACTGAAATGGAAGTGAGTTTGTGTCTAGTTGAAAGTTCTGCTAAATGGCAGCCATCTTGTTAAATTTAGTAGCGACAAGTCAGTACGTAACAAAGAAACTGCCTCCGAGACACTTTGCCATCATAACGTACTGAAATGGAAGTGAGTTTGTGTCAAGTTGAAGGTTCCGCTAAATGGCAGCCATCTTGTCTAAATTTAGTAGCGATTAGTCAGTACGTAACAAAGAAACTGCCTCCGAGACACTTTGCCATCATAACGTACTGAAATGCAAGTTAGTTTGTGTCTAGATGAAGGTTGAGCTAAATGGCAGCTATTTTGTTTAAAATTAGTAGCGACTAGTCAGTATGTAACAAAAAAACTGCCTCCGAGACGCTTTGCCATCATAACGTACTGAAATGGAAGTGAGTTTGCGTCTAGTTGAAAGTTCCGCTAAATGGCAGCCATCTTGTTAAATTTAGTAGCGACAAGTCAGTACTTAACAGAGGAAGAGCCTCCGAGACACTTTGCCATCATAACGTACTGAAATGCAAGTGTGTTTGTGTCTAGTTGAAAGTTCCGCTAAATGGCAGCCATCTTGTCTGAATTTAGTAGCGACTAGTCAGTATGTAACAAAGAAACAGCCTCCGAGATATTTTGCCATAATAACGTACTGAAATGTAAGTTAGTTTGTGTCAAGTTGAAGGTTACGTTAAATGGCAGCCATTTTGTTTACAAAATTCAGCAGTGAGTCAGACCAGCTAACAACCTTGACAAACATTGCCATGATAACGTACTGAAAATACAAGTTAATTTGTGTCTGGTAGCAGTTTACGTTAAATGGCAACCATGTTGGTTTTATAATGTAGCGACGAGTCAGTACTACTTGATCAAGGAACAACCTCCGAGGAACACTGCCATAATGACTTACAGTAAATAGTGAAAACAAAAGTTTGTGTCTGGTACTCACCATTCTTTATGACTACGATGAGGTCCTGTAAGGAGGCGTAGCTGCCCTCTATGATCTCACCCCGCATCTCTCGCCTCCCTTCCAGCTGCAACATCCGCTTCACCACCCTCACGCCAAAGTGCAACCTGCAAGGTTGGATAGGATTATTGTAATTACAATAATGCATCAAACCAGTAGAAATGTTAAATTTGTCTGCACGTACACCACGTAGCCCGGTAACGGATCCCCTTAAGACATTTCGCACTTTTAACAATTTTTATCTGCCATATTTAGGGTTCTTAAATTTTTGAAAAAATATTAACATGTTCAATAGAATGTAGCAATTGAGTTTATCCATAATTTTAGCTCCATATCAGAGCATCTCTTGAGTAAAAAAAAAATTTGTGTGGTGGGATATGAAAAAAAAATAAGAAACAATTTTCTTTTTTAACTTTTTTTGCCTATATAAAGAGCCTAAAAGCAGTTCGGAACCAAAAGAGAGCTAAAATCCAAAACTGGGCTGTGCACTGTACAGTACAGATTATGTAATGTGTTATGGTATGCATACAGTAAACATGCGAGTCAATATACAACAAGCACATAATCGTTTTTGATACATTAATAATAAAGAACAAGATCCTATATAGACTTACCGTTTATGTGAGCAAAGCTCCACTCGCTGAAGCTGTATGCATACCATGCAGTTTGGCCGTAGTTGACATCATCATCCAGGAGACACCTGAAGTGATTGAAAAAATGAAATTATAATGTGTCCCATGAATACTCAAAACAATATAATATGAAGTATGAATTAGTAACTTACCGATATAACGAGCCAGAATGCAGTTTTTAGCATTTCTTTTCTCATAAATAGACAGAAATTCACGACAAATTGAAGAACAGACGCCATCTCAAAACTTTCTCTTTGAGAGAGTTACAATAACAAATAAACAGCTGACGCATCTGTAGCCAATCACAAGACAGGGAAAAAAAATTCAACTCGCGCGGCGCGGAATATATGAAGTGGTAGAAAGCAACTAAAATATAAGAAAGATTTTGAGTTGCGGATTATTCATTAAATCGATCGAAATTATATTAAAATAAAAAAAAAAAATAAATAAAAAAAAAATAAAAATTATAATTACAGAAAACGATATATAAAAATTTGACATAACAAATGATAAATAAACATACGATTTTATTATTCTCGCAATTAAATATATAATTAAATTAGTTGCAAAAGGCATGGGATAAATTAAATTATGTTTTATTTACTAATTCAAAAAAATTATACCAATTAAACATTAATTAAGTACCGTGTATACTAGAGAAAATTATTCTAAGTCCAATATTGGACTTTAAAATTTTTCACCATCCAATGATGGTATAGGCAAAAGTGTAGGCACAGTTTTGATAATTTTATAGTATAGGTAAAAGTGAATGTGGTCACAGTTCTCACAAAATAAAATAAAGGGGTGCCTATACTTCTGACCACACCATATTTTTATCAAATATTTCGTGCCTATACAATACCTATACATACTCAATGCATTTACCTACCTCTTTCTATCAAATCCCATACTATTTCCTATACGTCCCATACTTATACCTATACATTATTTTTACTTGAGTAGTCACAAAATTCTGACTACTTACGAAGTGGTCGAGATTTTATGAACACTGAGCGCCGACTACTTGCATAAGTAGTCACAAAATTCTGACTACTTACCAAGTGGTCGAGATTTTATGAACACTGAGCGCCGACTACTTGCATAAGTGGTCACAAAATTCTGACTACTTACCAAGTGATCGAGATTTTATGAACACTGAGCGCTGACTACTTGATTCAGTGGTCCGACTACTTAACAAGTGGTCAAGATTTTGAACACTGAGCACCTGAGCACTTGACTCAGTAGTCCGACTACTTGACCCAGTAGTCTGACTACTTGTTTTAAGTATAGTCAATTAAGTACTTGTTTTAAGTCGTCAACCACTTGACTACTAGACTCATTTTTTGACAAGGGGAAGAAAGGCTTTCAATGTTCATATGACGTCATCGCCAGTAAACTGACTTTTATTACTTCGCGCATGCCGGCGCATGCGCAGATGTAACAGAAGTAGCAGAAGTCGGGTTCATAAAAGTTTAATTTAAGTGCATTAATATTGTTTTTGCGTGAAAAAAAAGGTTGTCCAGTAAGATTAAACTATATTAGAGTTAAACTTGTTTCATTTTGAAAACTCTAGCATACAGCGTAATTGTCGTAAACCGCGACCAAAGTTAAGCCCTCTCCCATTTGATTACACGCAAACCTGCTGCTCAGTAGGACGGCTATTGAAAAGTGGGCGCGGTCGTGTTGTGGCCTTCTACTCAAGTTCGCTCTGGTACAACCCTCGCACATTGATCTTGAATGTATTTTAAAACGTTAATTCTCGGGTTAAATGGATTATTAACGACCTGTAGACTGAATATAAATAGTATTTATAACATTTAAGTGTCATTTATAAAAATTCTATGATTATTTATTAAGAAATTAGCCGAAATTAGCTTAACTAAAAAATTAAAGGCGGCAAAAATTTAAATGCCATGTGTGTCGGAGCTTTAATTAATTAAATTTTAAAAGTTGTTGAGCTCATTATTTAATTTCTAGGGAACGAAGTGTACGTCGTGCCGGTTACTAACACATCACAGATTATAGGTAACAACATCCTTTAAATGAATCCGCAAAAAAAATTTGATGAAACCAGGGGATAAAGGAACAATTTTGTCTTGGAGGTGGAAATTTATTAAAAAAACCAACGATCCTCGGTATAAAAAAATTTCTAGGGAACGAAATAAACGTCGTGCCGGTTACTGACACATCACAGATTATAGGTAACAACATCCTTTAAATGAATCCGTAAAAAAATTTGATGAAACCAGGGGATAAAGGAACAATTTTGACTTGGAGGTGGAAATTTAATAAAAAAAATCAACGATCCTCGGTATAAAAAAATTTCTAGGGAACGAAATAAACGTTGTGCCGGTTACTGACACATCACAGATTATAGGTAACAACATCCTTTAAATGAATCCGTAAAAAAATTTCATGAAACCAGGGGATAAAGGAACAATTTTGACTTGGAGGTGGAAATTTAATAAAAAAAATCAACGATCCTCGGTATAAAAAAATTTCTAGGGAACGAAGTGTACGTCGTGCCGGTTACTGACACATCACAGATTATAGGCAACAACATCCTTTAAATGAATCCGTAAAAAAATTTGATGAAACCAGGGGATAAAGGAACAATTTTGAATTGGAGGTGGAAATTTAATAAAAAAAATTAACTATCCTCGGTATAAAAAAAATTCTAGGGAACGAAGTGTACGTCGTGCCGGTTACTGACACATCACAGATTATAGGTAACAACATCCTTTAAATGAATCCGTAAAAAAATTTGATGAAACCAGGGGATAAAGGAACAATTCTGTGATGTGTCAGTAACTGGCACGACGTTTACTTCGTTCCCTAGAAATTTTTTTATACCGAGGATCGTTGATTTTTTTTATTAAATTTCCACCTCCAAGACAAAATTGTTCCTTTATCCCCTGGTTTCATTAAATTTTTTTACGGATTCATTTAAAGGATGTTGTTGCCTATAATTTGTGATGTGTCAGTAACCGGCACGACGTACACTTCGTTCCCTAGAAATTTTTTTATACCGAGGATCGTTGATTTTTTTTAATAAATTTCCACCTCCAAGTCAAAATTGTTCCTTTATCCCCTGGTTTCATCAAATTTTTTTACGGATTCATTTAAAGGATGTTGTTGCCTATAATCTGTGATGTTGCAGTAACCGGCACAACGTACACTTCGTTCCCTAGAAATTTTTTTATACCGAGGATCGTTGATTTTTTTTAATAAATTTCCACCTCCAAGTCAAAATTGTTCCTTTATCCCCTGGTTTCATGAAATTTTTTTACGGATTCATTTAAAGGATGTTGTTACCTATAATCTGTGATGTGTCAGTAACTGGCACGACGTTTACTTCGTTCCCTAGAAATTTTTTTATACCGAGGATCGTTGATTTTTTTATTAAATTTCCACCTCCAAGACAAAATTGTTCCTTTATCCCCTGGTTTCATCAAATTTTTTTACGGATTCATTTAAAGAATGTTGTTACCTATAATTTGTGATGTGTCAGTAACTGGCACGACGTTTACTTCGTTCCCTAGAAATTTTTTTATATCGAGGATCGTTGATTTTTTTTAATAAATTTCCACCTCCAAGTCAAAATTGTTCCTTTATCTCCTGGTTTCATGAAATTTTTTTACGGATTCATTTAAAAGATGTTGTTACCTATAATCTGTGATGTGTCAGTAACTGGCACGACGTACACTTCGTTCCCTAGAAATTTTTTTATACCGAGGATCGTTGATTTTTTTTATTAAATTTCCACCTCCAAGACAAAATTGTTCTTTTATCCCCTGGTTTCATCAAATTTTTTTACGGATTCATTTAAAAAATGTTGTTACCTATAATCTGTGATGTGTCAGTAACCGGCACGACGTACACTTCGTTCCCTAGAAATTTTTTTATACCGAGGATCGTTGATTTTTTTTAATAAATTTCCACCTCCAAGTCAAAATTGTTCCTTTATCCCCTGGTTTCATGAAATTTTTTTACGGATTCATTTAAAGGATGTTGTTACCTATAATTTGTAATGTGTCAGTAACTCTGGCACGACGTACACTTCGTTCCCTAGAAATTTTTTTATACCGAGGATCGTTGATTTTTTTTAATAAATTTCCACCTCCAAGTCAAAATTGTTCCTTTATCCCCTGGTTTCATCAAATTTTTTTACGGATTCATTTAAAAGATGTTGTTACCTATAATCTGTGATGTGTCAGTAACTGGCACGACGTTTATTTCGTTCCCTAGAAATTTTTTTATACCGAGGATCGTTGATTTTTTTTAATAAATTTCCACCTCCAAGTAAAAATTGTTCCTTTATCCCCTGGTTTCATTAAATTTTTTTACGGATTCATTTAAAAGATGTTGTTACCTATAATCTGTGATGTGTCAGTAACTGGCACGACGTTTATTTCGTTCCCTAGAAATTTTTTTATACCGAGGATCGTTGATTTTTTTTAATAAATTTCCACCTCCAAGTCAAAATTGTTCCTTTATCCCCTGGTTTCATTAAATTTTTTTACGGATTCATTTAAAGAATGTTTTTACCTATAATCTGTGATGTGTCAGTAACCGGCACGACGTTTACTTCGTTCCCTAGAAATTTTTTTATACCGAGGATCGTTGATTTTTTTTATTAAATTTCCACCTCCAAGACAAAATTGTTCCTTTATCCCCTGGTTTCATCAATTTTTTTTACGGATTCATTTAAAGAATGTTGTTACCTATAATTTGTGATGTGTCAGTAACTGGCACGACGTACACTTCGTTCCCTAGAAATTTTTTTATACCGAGGATCGTTGATTTTTTTTATTAAATTTCCACCTCCAAGACAAAATTGTTCTTTTATCCCCTGGTTTCATCAAATTTTTTTACGGATTCATTTAAAAGATGTTGTTACCTATAATCTGTGATGTGTCAGTAACCGGCACGACGTACACTTCGTTCCCTAGAATTTTTTTTATACCGAGGATCGTTGATTTTTTTTAATAAATTTCCACCTCCAAGTCAAAATTGTTCCTTTATCCCCTGGTTTCATGAAATTTTTTTACGGATTCATTTAAAGGATGTTGTTACCTATAATCTGTGATGTGTCAGTAACTGGCACGACGTTTACTTCGTTCCCTAGAAATTTTTTTATACCGAGGTTCGTTGATTTTTTTTATTAAATTTCCACCTCCAAGACAAAATTGTTCCTTTATCCCCTGGTTTCATCAAATTTTTTTACGGATTCATTTAAAGGATGTTGTTGCCTATAATCTGTGATGTGTCAGTAACCGGCACGACGTTTATTTCGTTCCCTAGAATTTTTTTTATACTGAGGATCGTTGATTTTTTTTAATAAATTTCCACCTCCAAGTCAAAATTGTTCCTTTATCCCCTGGTTTCATGAAATTTTTTTACGGATTCATTTAAAGAATGTTTTTACCTATAATCTGTGATGTGTCAGTAACTGGCACGACGTTTATTTCGTTCCCTAGAAATTTTTTTATACCGCGATCGTTGATTTTTTTTAATAAATTTCCACCTCCAAGTCAAAATTGTTCCTTTATCCCCTGGTTTCATGAAATTTTTTTACGGATTCATTTAAAGGATGTTGTTACCTATAATCTGTGATGTGTCAGTAACCGGCACGACGTACACTTCGTTCCCTAGAAATTTTAAAATTTAATTAATAAAAGCTCCGACATGGCATTTAAAATTTTGCCGCCTTTAATTTTTTAGTTTAGCTGATTTCTTAATAAAAAATCATAGAATTTTTATAAATGACAATTAAATGTTATAAATACTATTTATATTCAGTCTACAGGTCGTTTATAATCCATATAACCCGAGAAAAAACGTTTTAAAATACAAACAAGATCAGTGTGCGAGGGTTGTACTTTTCCGTGACGTCACAATTCCTTGGAGCTGGCGTGGAGGTGATTTGGAGGTTGGAGGCTAGGATCATGTATGTATGTACATACAAGATCCTTGGTTGGAGGTAACTTCAGCTGGGTGACAGTGTCAGCTGCAGCCGCAGAAGGATAAACTAAACAAAACCTGATAAAAATCCTTTTATTTTTAATATAAGGCACGTATTAGCAGTGGCAGTGTGATATGCATACTGTACTGATGGTGTGATTTTCAAATTATATACAGTACATACGTAGGTGTGGACCAGAAATACCTATGAAAATATCCAGAAAATCACCTAATCAGTATGCATAATTTAATGTAATCAGAGACGTCAGAGTGAATATATTATTCATTGTTCAAGTGCATTGCATATATGTGCAACCTACAGTACGTAGTGTATATATCAACCCAAAAAGCAACTTCTTTTTGCAATCTTACTTCAATGAGAGCCTAACAACTATATAGGTCTCTGTAATAATAATGATGTAAGACATAAACTATACAATATGTATGTACCATGCATGGTATGATTGGTATCATACAGTCGGTACAGTATGCATACAGTGGTATGAATTATGATTATGAGTGATGATTTTCAAGCGGCAGGGGTGGAGCAGGGAGTTGAGGGTGAGAGACGGGCTATATAGTGCAAATCGAGGTAGGAAGTTTAGGGTGAGATTTAAGGATGTGAGGAGAGCTTTGATGTCTTTGGTGAAGGGCAAAGCGTCAGGTCCGGATGATATTTCATGTTCATTTTTTAAATTAAATGGTGGTTTACATTGCAGGTATCTGGTTCATTTATTTAGGGTCATTTTAGCAGCAGGTAAGATACCTGATGGTTGGCGGGAGGCTTGGGTTATTCCAATACATAAGGGGGGTTCGAAATGTGATGCCAAGAATTATAGGCCAGTTAGTTTGACCTCGGTGGTGTCAAAGGTGTTGGAGAAGGTTGTAGGGAAATTTGTCATCCAGGAGTTGGAGGAATCAAGTTTCTTTGGAGGACAGCAGCATGGTTTTCGTAAGCATTTTTCTTGTGAAACACAGTTAGCTGGGTTAGAATAGGAGTTTTCTGATGTATTGGATGCTGGGGGAGAGATGCATGCGATTTTTCTGGATTTTGAAAAAGCTTTTGATAAGGTGCCTCATAGGGAGTTGGTGAATAAGGTTCGGCACTGCGTTGGAGATGAGGAGTTGGTGTCACTGATTGAGGATTTTCTAAGGGATAGGGTGCAGAGAGTTAGGGTTGGAGCTGCGTTTTCAGACCATGTTAGAGTATCGTCAGGGGTTCCCCAGGGCAGTGTCTTGGGTCCTTTATTATTTCTGATTTATTATTAGTCTTTTATTAAACACAGAAAGTGTACATATTAACAGCACTAGAAACATACATTATAGAAAAACATTACAATAGAACACATAAAACATACATACAAAACATATATAATAGTTACAGAATAATAGAACAATAGAAAATGATAATAAAACAATATAAAATAAAATAACAGATGATACTAACAGCCTGTTACATCATAATAATAATATATCATATATATAATCACATATATAAAACAAAATATGACATAGAAAATAGATAAAATAAAAAAAAAAAACTTATTGCTTCATTGCTATTCAAAATCTATAGACTATATGAAATAATTTATATAGAGGAGTGAAGTCGAAGGTGAGACTGTTTGCAGATGACAGTGTTGTGTACAGGAAGGTGGAAAGTGAGGATGACGTTGTTGAACTTCAGCAGGATCTTGATATTTTGCAAGGGGGGTTGATGATAATGGGATGAAGTTGAATGTGGCGAAGTGTTGTGTGGTTGTGTTTGGCAGGAAAAGGACATGGAGGGTGTTGCAGTATATATTGGGGGTGAAGTTTTGAAAGAAGTTGAGAAGTACAAGTATTTGAATGTGGTGTTGCATAGAAAATTGATGTGGAATGAACATATTAAGTATGTTACTTCTAAGAGTAGAAAGTTCTTGGAGTTTGTTATGAGAAATCTGAAGGGAGCTAGTATGTTCGTGAGAGATAGCGCTTATAGAGCCATGGTGAGACCGATGCTTGAGTATGGATGCAGTGTTTGGGATCCATACAGGAGTGTTGGGGTGAAGGAGTTGGAGAAGGTGCAGAGAAGAGCAGCGAGAAGAGTTGTGGGGCGTATGGGAAGATGGAAGTTGGTGGGAGATGGAAAGGAGGTCAGAAAAGAGTTTGAGCGTGTAACTGCGATGATTGATAAGTTGGGGGGGGCAGTTGCTGGAGGAGAGAAGGAGAAATTGTAGACTTGGTGTTATGTATAAAATAACAAGAAATAGTGAGGGTTGGAGGGAGTTGAGCTCTCGTATTAAGACAGGTGTTTACATTGGAAGGAGTGATCACAGTTGGAAGTTGGATTTTGTCGGCAGTAGAAGTGATGTGGGAAAATATTCCTTCATTAACAGGACTGTAAGAGAGTGGAATTTGCTGAAGGCAGAAGTTGTTGAAGCGGAGAGTTATGAGTTGTTTAAGAGGGTTTTGAGACAAGCAAACCCTTCGCGAGCCACCGTGGCGTAGCCACATTTGCCGCATTAATTTTATTATTTATTTATTTTATTACTGTAAATGTACGTACATACTGTACTGTATTATAGTGATACAGTTCAGTTTTTTATACAGTGCACAGCCCAGTTTTGGATTTTAGCCCTGTTTTGGTTCCAAACTGCTTTTAGGCTCCTTATAGGCAAAAAAAGTAAAAAAAGAAAATTGTAACTGATTAACCAAACCCTCCCTTCCATGAAAATAACAACTGCAATACCTTGATAATTTTTTTAATGGTTAAAAAAAAATCAAAAACGAATAAAAACAGGGTTTTTAACAAATGGTTCGTTTTTATTTTTTCTTAACTAGTAAAAAATATATCACAATATTGCAGTTTTTATTTTTATGAAAAGGCTGATTTGGTTAATGGGTTAAAATTTTATTTTATTCCTTTTTTTGGCTATAAGGAGTCCAAAAGCAGGCCTGGACCAAAACCGGAACATTTTTTTTTTCATGTCCCTCCACACAAAATTTTTTTTTACTCAAAGAAATGCTCTGATATGGAACTGAAATTATGATAAACTCAATTGCTACATTCCATTGAACATGTTAATAACTTTTTCGAATTTTTAAGAACCCTAAATATGGCAGATAAAAATTGTTAAAAGTGAAAAATGTCTTAGGGGGGTCCGTTACCGGGCTGCGTGGTGTATGCATAATTATGCTGTATGCATATAATAATTACAGTATATCATACGGTATGTGTGATAGCTAGTCATGATAATTCTGCAATACATATCATACCCATTATAAGTATGCTGTATGATACTATTATACATATATTATGCATATTTGAATATTTTTAATCACTACTGTATTAACTGTATATTCATATATTGTATATTTGTATATAAATATTTTATGCAAGTATACATTACATATCACATATCATATCATAGAGAAATAGTGATTTTATAATGACAAGCTTCAACTTACAAATGCCGCAGCGCCGCATTCTGACATCGCTCCGTAAGATTCGTTAGGAGAAAAATCTTATTTATTTTTTCATTCAAATTCTATGCTGCACAAAATTTCGAATATTTTTTATGTCGTGTAAAGTGATCTTTCCCGTGGCTCGTATGAATTATTAGTCTTGCACTTTATAAGAACCGTAGGAAAAAATTAAAAACCAGGTACCGCTGGCTTAAAGGATAGGGAGCTTGGTAGAACATGTCGTCGCGCGCAGCGCGCTAGATTGTCATTGGCTGAGAGAATTGTGTCGTCAGTGTTGAAGCTTCCCATTGTGCATGGAAATTTGGAATTAGCGAATATATACACTTGCTCTCTTTGCCAATCACTGGATCTATTGTTTATTCTATTTTAAATTTGTATGCATATGTACATATAATTACCAAAAATAATATTGAATTTATTCTGTAGAAACGCAATAAGTTTCTATGTAAAAAGTTGAGCTTAGCTAAATTTTTCTACTGCACACTAAATGCATCAAATGTATGATGCTGCAGTACAAAAAAATAATAATATTTACAGTACGTCCCTGGTAAAAAGGAATTATACTTATTACAAATTAATAAAGTATAATTCGTATGTTAAATTTGTCTAATTTAGTATAATTTCTGAATGATTAATATACTAAATTACAGATTAATTATACTAGTTTTTATTTTATTATACTAAATTATAGAAAAGCATTTTTCCAAAAATAGCATTTTTTCAAAGTAAAAAAAATAAGTGACATATTGAACCCTATATGATTGCCTCGAAATGATTTAAAGAGGTATACTATTTCTATAATTTAGTATAATAAAATTAAACTAGTTTAATTAATCATGTAATTTAGTATATTAATCATTCAGAAATGATACTAAATTAGACGAATTTAACATACGAATTATACTTTATTTATTTGTAATAAGTATAATGGACAACATACATGAAAATTTTTTATTGCAGAAATGAATAGAGGGTACCAAATTATGCTACCATGAATTTTTTCAGATTTTTTTGAAACCCAGAATTATTTTTAAATAATTATTGAAAGTGCGTCCACGCCCCCTGGAGGCGTCAACAGGCGTCCATTCTCTATCCTTTTTATTAAGGCTGCAGGGGTGCCAACTGAAATCACAGGACTTTCAATAATTATTTAAAAATAGTTCCGGGTCTCAAAAAAATCTGACAAAATTCAGAGTAGCATAATTTGGTGCCCTCTATTCATTTCTGCAATAAAATTTTTTCATGTATGTTGTCCAAGGGGTGATATCTGCCAGTATCATAATAATTAATAAGTATGCATATACATGTGATAATGACATTTTAATATAGGTTATTTTTGTTTTTGTGTATTTAGCTGTCTCAAATATTTTTCATCTAACTATCTGTGAAATACATACAAAGACTCCCAATTAAAATACTATCACAATATGGAAAGACTGGATGCCAGACCGTCAATACATGCAGAGAGTCTTCTAAAATGGGTAAGAAAAGAGCTATATACTGTATATTTTAGGTAGTACTGTATTAATTCATATATTGTATCATACATATTGCTGAATTGCATGATAAGATTAGAGATGAAGTGTGTTAAAATATGCATACCGTGGTAGAGGCCACATCAGCGTTCTACTGTAATACAGTGGCATAGCCGTAGACACCTCTTCAATCAAAGTAGATAATTGGTAACTCCTTCAATCAGTCACCGTATAAGGAAAAATGCACCGGTCCACCTTTTTCCTACACCCACTTACTTTTTATGACCCTCCCTCCTCCTCTATTCCCCCCAAAGGTGAGGAATCCCCTCCAAGTTTTTGTTTTGGTTAAGCCACTGACTACGGTTTGTACTGTACCGAAGGGGGTTTAAAAAGTGTCTTGTTGTGTACATTGATTTGCATTGATGTGTGTTGTATTTGTGGTCAGTCGATGCTGCTTATCTTATCAATCATACCTTGATGCCAAACGTCTTTTATGACATCACCCATAAGGCCTTTGTATAGACATTTTTTAAACCCCCTTTGGTACATATACCTGCGTGTATATTTTATGTTTGACTATGCCCAGAATTTATGAACTTCTGTCCTGAAAATTTCTAGATATGAGTCAAATCATATAAGAAACAATTGAAGTTTGAGATCCATGTATGAGAGTAGTCTAAGTAGTCTCCTCTTTGTAAATGTTATTTACAGTATGATACATTTCCTTCTTCCCGTTCCTCTCTGTGGTGTATGCATATGGGTCCTGCACATTTTCACACATTTTCCCTTGTATCATTCATTCATATCATTCATTCCTCATTCATTCGTTAATTTGTTTATTTTTGTGTGATGTCCACCCCCTCGAGTTGCAATGACTGCCGGCATCCTTTTTGTTGGAAATACAGGATACAGCCATGTCTTACAGTATTTCAAACCTTAATTAGCTTATGTATGGAAATAATTTGTTTCCAAAATGGAAGTGGCATACATATATGGCGTTTAAGCAAGCGCAGAATTTGCGGAAGACGACTTACATTTAATTTAAGCTTCGGTTTACATTGAAAATTATCATAGAATTGATCTCCACAGCCACAGCCAAACATAAACTTAGGTTTGAAATAATGTAGCATTATTTCAATTAATAATGTAGCATGTTGTACAAAACATTAAAAAAATAATTTAAAATTAAACATAGAAGAAATACAAATTTCTGAGGTGAGCAAATGCTTGCAAATTTAAAATTAAATAGTAATTAAATTTATTTATTTACAGTATTTTTTATTTATTTTATTTGTTTCTTTGTTTATTTATTTAAAAAATAACATATAGCACCATATCCCTTGTGAGGTAATTCAGCAGCATTATTACCTCAGTCGTTGATGTCCGAGGCAATTTTTCTCTACTTTTTCTATTTTCTACTTTCTCTACTTTTTCTCTACATTGATGTACTGCATGTACATACTGTATGGAAACTATTTTTTTGTTTTAGCTGAAAACATTTCAACTAGATGAATGCTCTTCTATGCAAGAACTAAGTGACGGAGTAGCTATTGCCAAAGTTTTGCATCAAATGTAAGCATAATTCTTTACTTTTTAGATTGCAAAAAATATATACCGATGGGGGCCTCAATATTTGTAAATATGCTTATTGGTGACGTCATGAACGACATTTAGCATTATGACTCTTCTGTCAACTAGGGACATACATGTGAGGTATGACCAGTGGTGAAAGTAAGCCGGTGCGCACCAGTGCGCCGCACTGGTAAGACATTTGACGCCAGTGCGGCGCACTGGTAAGACACTGATCGAAATTTACTAAAAAAATCAATAATTTTTCATGAAAAATACAATATTTGCAAGTGTGAACAGATCACATTATAAACCATTATAATCATGCTCAATACATGTTCTTGTACTTTGATTTTATTTATCTCACGAAGTTTTAACTTGCACGTACTTTCTTTTAAAGTCAAAATTTTGTACTAAAAAAAAGTAATTGAAATCCATGTTGAATGTATTTACTTTTATTTATATTTTTCTTTGGTAAAAGATAAAAATAAATTGACAATTTGTGATACAAAATTGTTGCATTATAAATAAATAGTAAGTGCTACAGTAAAACATTATTTTAAAAGACTACGATAAAAAAGTTAATTTTAATATTTTTCTCACAAACGCCTAGCTTTTTTTTATTGGCGCGCGAGCCTGAGAACATATTTATTTATTATGTAATTTTTTTAAATTTTTTTAATCAAAGAATTTTTTATATATATTTTTTAAATATCTGTAGGTTTACTGCTTACTGGGTTTACTATTTTATCCTCAATTTTCCTATAAATTGGTAGTCGTTATCACCTTTTTAAAATTGTAACCTATTCATCTTTTTGGAATTTTTTTATTAAATTAATTTTTGAGACATTTTAAACGATAATTTAATTATTTAAAAAAATGTATCATTTATTAAATTAATTAAATTTATAGAATATTCTAAATTGTGAAACAGTTCATTAAAATAATTTTATTGTATTAACACTGCTGCTATAGACATAGACAACTTGTTTGCGATTTTTTTTCATATTAAAAGTTGTGTTTTAATTTTCATTAGCCAGCACAGATATTTTTGAATATTTTTTTTATCATGCAATTTAATATGCGACACTACATTTTTTTTAATCTGTTAAAAGTTTGAATAATTATTTAATTTTACTTATTTTGTGGGATTTTCAATATTTTTTCTGGAAAAACGGCTCCGTAAAAAAATATTTTATTTATAATTAAAAAATCCATTAATGAATTTATCATAGATTACGTACGTATTTTTTAATTGGTACCATAGTTCAAGTAAAGTTTAAGTAAAAAGCTGTTTTCTGTGCCAAAATTTTGCATGTTAAACGCCTCCGAAACACCAACTTTGGGAAATTTTTGGTTTTCATTTCTTAATTAATAGAGGGCATCAGGTTTTAAAATATTTTTAGAAAATAAATTCTTTAAAAAAATGTAATCGCTCACTCTATTTAAAAAATTAATTATAAATCAATTTTAGTGCAACTTTCAATTAAAAAAAATAAGCCACGCCCCTTTTTCCCAAAAAATCGCGCCTCCGGCGGGGGTTTGGGCCCTTCAGGCCTCTATCTGAAGCGCACTGGTAAGAATTTGAAACTACTTTCACCACTGGGTATGACAGCACAAACAAGTAATAATTAAACTTTCTTCTTTTACTTAAAAATTGATATTATTATATTATGATATTATGTTCCATCACTACAAAGATAAAATATTTTATTTTATACGATTTAATTTAATGCATTATTGCCAATATATGTAAACACGACAAATGAAGACCCCCTTCAGTACAGGAAGGATTTAAACTACATTTGGTTGGTTGGTTACCAATGGCGGAACTTGTTTTTCAACATTGTTCACAGTGCTCTCTGGGGCTCCTAATACCCAGTCTGCACGCCAGACAGTTAAGTACCGTTTCTTAGCAGGGCACGTATGTTGTTTGCACAACATTCCGCGGTCTTAATCACCCCAGCGGAGTATAGACAGCCATAAGCTGCCTTCCTCTTACCAACTCTTTCATGTAGTAGCCAGTCACACCCATTCCAAGTCGCGAAAAGTCTGCCGTATTCGGGATTTGATCCGGGGACCTCTCGGACGAGAGCCAAGTGTACTAACTACTACACCAAAGAGCAGGTTAAACTACATTTGAAACTGCTTAAAAATGTGAATTTGATTTCATTGTTGAACATGTAAAATAAGAGTCAATGAATGTCTCCCGAGTTTTGGCTGGTGACTTGCTGAGCCCAAACCAATGACAAGTATAGGTCATGACAAATGGCTATAGTCATCTTATAGCTTCAATCCATAACTATTATATACATATATAGGTAGATAAATAGATATTTTATTAAGAGGTGAAACAGCTGAGAATGCAACGTTTATGTTTTGGATTTTCATTAAATTATAATTCTGATAATTGCAACCACCGAGACATTTTCCTACATTTATTTTAATAATTTAATGACATTTGTAATTATATATAAAATAACTTATCTATTTCTGTAAACCAGTATTTTTGTATTTTTTTGTAAAATCTTTTAGAATGTTAAAAAGCACCATTATTGGTTTGGCCACTAAAACTCTGCAGCCACAATTAAAATATCTCATAAGCCAACACTACAATGTACTGAAAGGGTTTTCAAAAGTGTCTATACGCAAGCTTATGAATGATATCATAAAAGGCAGGCGGAAGCTTATGGATGACGTCGTAAAAGGCGTTTAGCACAAAATATGTATGATAACTATAGGGACCGGATTTTTAAGCTGTAACGATTTTTAGAAATTAATAGCACATCAAAAGTAATGAAAGATGTCCATGAATCATGCATTTTTATGGCCAAAAATAGCATCTTTTTTACAGCTTAAAAAACCTTAATTTAGGGGTTACGGCTTAAACCAACAAAATGTGGCTTTTAAGGCTTAAAACACAATTTTTTTTGCTTAAAATGCACTTTTTTCACAAAATGTAGGAAAACACGATCAATTTTGATATAGTGAAGACGTAATGTATTTGGTAAAAAAAAAAAAAAGGGTTGTATAATGCCGCAACTTTTCTCCTCATGGTGGCTCTAGGTACTATGGTGCAGTCACGAACGCCAATTTTCAACTTTTGTGCGTAAATTTGTCCCATTTTTATTCAATCACCGTGCGTAATTGCTGTCACGTGACAATAATTTAGGTATATACAAGAGTAAATTCTGTCGTAAATAAATATTTAAAACATATTTTATGGTATTATCTTTGCAAATATGCAATAAAAACCAAAAAGCCGTATCAGGCTTAATTAACTTTTAACAGCTTAATGCAGCTTAATTTGCATAATTATTAGAGCTGAATTAAGCGCTTAAAATATGGTTTTTACAGCTTAAAAATCCGGTCTCTAATGATAACAGTTCTAAGCAGCATCTATTGTCTTTCACTTCACAAATACTATACATATTGTTGCCAATACAATGAAAATAATGAAACACTTTTTAAAGCCCCGTTGGTATTATAAGTTATCCTGCTATTTCCTGGAATTTCATATTACTTTGGCTATTATTTATTTATTTATTTTTTTTTTTTTTACTTATACAAATAAGAAATTGAAAAAAAAAAAGAACTATAGTATAATTTACAGTTTAAGTGTAAGGTAACACGCCCAATGTTAAAAAAAAATCCCACACAGGAAAATTATGAAAAAAAAAAAATAATAATAATAATAATAATAATAATAATAATAATAAATAAAATGTTCTCTTCTACATCCTCCATCATTAGCAAAAATATCAGGTACACAAATTCAGGCTAGTTTTTGAGTTATGAATTTTTAAAGTTGACTAATTTAACATGAAAGTTCCATTTCTCCATGTTAAAGTAGTCAACTTTGAAAATCCATTGCTTAAAAAATAGCTGGAATTTGTATACCTGATATTTTAGCTACTTATAGGGGGTGTAGAGGAGAACATTTTAAATTTTGTTCATAAATTTCTTGTGACGTATTTTTTTTTTTTTTTTTTTTAACATTGAGTGAGTTACCTTCCTTTAAGAGTTGACAAATGAGATGGACAGGGAAACTAAATTGAATTGGTCAAGATAAATTGTGTAGGGTATATGCAAGGGTTCAATACATGGTCAGTGGGTGGGTCTAACTTTCCTCTTCCCAGTTCTTTCTTATGGCATCCATAAATGACCCCCCCTTCCCCAACTCCAATTTTTTTCCGATACAGACTGGGTATTAGGAGCCCCAGAGAGCACTGTGAACAATGTTGAAAAACAAGTTCCGCCATTGGTAACCCAACCAACCAACCAACCAACCAACCAACCAACCAACCAACCAACCAACCAACCAACCAACCAACCAACCAACCAACCAACCAACCAACCAACCAACCAACCAACCAACCAACCAACCAACCAACCAACCAACCAACCAACCAACCAACCAACCAACCAACCAACCAACCAACCAACCAACCAACCAACCAACCAACCAACCAACCAACCAACCAACCAACCAACCAACCAACCAACCAACCAACCAACCAACCAACCAACCAACCAACCAACCAACCAACCAACCAACCAACCAACCAACCAACCAACCAACCAACCAACCAACCAACCAACCAACCAACCAACCAACCAACCAACCAACCAACCAACCAACCAACCAACCAACCAACCAACCAACCAACCAACCAACCAACCAACCAACCAACCAACCAACCAACCAACCAACCAACCAACCAACCAACCAACCAACCAACCAACCAACCAACCAACCAACCAACCAACCAACCAACCAACCAACCAACCAACCAACCAACCAACCAACCAACCAAC